>JAZBGY010000468.1:0-12498 GCA_037414755.1 Lydus trimaculatus | reverse complement strand
TTTTTTTTTTTGATAAAAATAGGAAAAACAAAAACACAAAACCTATCAAGCCAGTTGTTTCATCCACATGTCATTGAATCCAATCAGTGGCCGCAGAAATGTATTAATCGCACTGACAAGTTTTTATTTTTCCATCCCCCATCCCCTTCTAGTCTAATAATAGTTATAACAATTCAAAAAAATTACAACCCCAAAACAAATTAATTCATTTGATTAATTTTGTTATAAAAGAAAATTTCTTCATAACTTTTATTAGTCTCAAGGGTGTAATTCTTAAGATTCACCCTTTTGTTTTATATATTTTTTTTTTAATTTTTTATAATTAAAAAAATCGATAAATAGATATACTTACTGTTACAATTTCCTATTGGTGGCATACGGAAACTTGATAATGGATCGGATGTGGCAAATGGGAAAGGTCGTTGGCCAAATGCAAAATGGAATTGTTGTTGTTGCCCTAGAAGTGATAACACTGAATTAAGACTGAATACTGTCCTGTTTCATTTATAATAATAATAATAATAATAACAATAATAGAAAATGTTCCACAACAGCTGGCTATTGTTTCATGTTCCAGTGACTGTCAAAGCACCTTCAATACTGTTATACCTTCACAATTAGGAGTACTTATAATTCACCCCCAAAGCTTTCATCCCTACGTACGTGTTCCACCCCTAATTATCAAATATATGAAAAATTCCAAAAACAGGTAACTTGCAGTTTTCAATTTCCTGTTCGTACAAAATTGCAGTTGTATAAATTTGGTCATGGGGTAGAAAAGGGTAGAATGACACAGATTTGCTTATAGCACCACCCTCAAATAAGTCACAGAAAATTGGTTTATGCACCGTAATGGCTCTTAGGTGTTGCAATTATTTGGCGTTTAAATTATCAAAAAATATTCAGCCATTTGGAGAAAACTGATTTCCAGGGTGAACTTCAACCCCCATTTGTTCCCACAAACTTGAGAACGGGCACCAACCGCCTTCTCTATCTGTAAATCAAAATTTCTTAAAATCGCCAATTTCCACCTCGTAACGTTTACTCGTTGGCCTAAATAGAAATTTCGTGAAGACGCTGGGGTAGACTTCGAGCAGCAGGCTTTAATCTATGATTTCGTCAATTATTCACCTCTTAGAAATCTATAAACGGAAGCGGCATAATACAAAAAAACAGAAAGAGACGTCCTTAGATGCTTGCAATCATCTTTGGAAAGCTGAAAACAAGGCAAGATTGCTCTACGCGTTGTCAGTTTGAACGACTTGAAACTGCATCTTTGGGCAGCTTGACAGAACAAAATTCTTTGATTTTCTAAATATAAAGTGGAAGATTAAGAAACTGTTTCATATCAAGCCTTAATGCTCCCTTAATTATTAAAAAATTGATAATCAATTAATAGTTAAAAAAGATTAAAAATAATAAACAAAAATTTGGTGCAATTTTGGTGGATGCGCCGGGCGAAAATCATCTCTCTACAGTATTTTCTTCACAAAATTTTAATTAATACCCACTTAATTTTAATGAATACATAAACTAATTCTAGAACTAACAATCTAGACCTTTATTCATCTATCTATCTCTTTCTACACATTCTACTATCTCATTTCCTCTTATTTAGATCTACATGAATATGTACGGTTCTACCTATTTTACGTATTATAGCAAATGGGGATGAATTTATAGTGAAAACTACAAGTCGTCATCATATCATATAAATCATAAAGTGTTCTACCCTTAACACATAGTCGGTGCCATTGTGTGGAAGCATTAAGAAAACCACAAGACTTGTATGTTAGATAGAAACTTTACTAAACAACTTTGTGCCAGTTTGTATATAGTTGAATTGCTACTACACAAAACTTCAACTGCAATATTAGAAGCATTAAATGGCAAATATTGCCAACTGATAGTCTAATACTATCATAGAAAAACAAAGAATAATTTTAAAATTTAAATCATTTTATTGTTAGAATGAAATTGAAGCTATGTTGAACAATCGATTCAACTGTTAATTACACAGAAACACACATGCATTCACATGCATAGCAAAGTCAAATATTAAGGTGGAACATGGCCGCAAACATGTATTAACTCGTACAATGCTTGTTTAAATCTGGACCAGAACAAATGATTGATTTACAACATAATAAAACGTTGATTATTTCAATTTGAAACAAAAAAAAAATAATAACGTCGGCTTTTAATGCACAAAGATCATCCTTTGATATGGCAACAAGATGAAAGGAAAGCCGCCCCCATATGTAATATTAGACATTTAACGATCATAAAACAGTAGTCTGTGAGAATTTATTTATTTTAGTTACAATTTTAACTTTTTATTGTTATTGTTGTTTATTTTATTTTATTTTTTTCAAAAATTCCACTTCTAATAATAATTAAAATTACAACAACCACACGAACACAATGTAAAATAATTATGTTTCGCAGGAAATAATTACATTTCCTGCCAAGTATATATTAATTAACGTCTACACCAGCTGGAAGGTTTATCAGCAGGAGATTGTTGTGGAGGGAATCAGAGAGAGAGTTTTGGGATATACGTCGACGACAGCTGGACACTTTCCTACACATTGACATGTATTAGATTTTGTCGACCATCTAGCCCGATGGTAGGGTGTGAAAACGTAAATTTAATCATTAACGGGTGAGAGTTTAAACACTTGTCTTAATGAAAAATACAAGAGAGAAAAATTCGAGACCTTACAAACCCTCAACGTATAATCTAAGAAACCTGTTGCTAGTCTATAGCGCAATAGGGGTGTGTTATGTTGAGAATACTCAAAAAATACCAGGATTTTTATCAAATATTTGTATAAAAGTGTATAGTTGGAATAATTGTGAAGATTTCAATGTGTGTATAAAAGCGTTGATTTTACAAGGGGTTGAATTTTACAGGATCAAGTGAATATTCATCACTTGTTTGAATATCCGGGAATTTAGAGGGTTTCTAGTTAATTCTAATATTCCATTCTCTGTCTTTGTCTTTCTGTCTATCTATCCATCTATATATGTTGGACTGAATTAATGAATTAAATTGGTTGATTAATTAATTAGGAACTAGCTCATCTGTGTGCCTCTGTTATAGTTGTAACATTGTCGTTATTCGATCAAGACCCTTTTCAAACTATCCTGCTGAGGATACTTCATTTAAATCAATTCAAGAACAGCTGATTCATCACAAATACGGTTTTCTATTGTTGATAAAATTGTAGGTACTCACTTGTTTTAGAACGTGGCTCCCTTGGCCCATCTACTGTCACCTTAATTGCTTTGTTATATGTTGCAACTTGGGGTGGACTTGTCGATACCATAATCGTCAATGTGAAGCTCTTCCCTGTTGGACAAAATAAAACAAAAAACAAAAATCTACCCTAATCAATCTAGATATATGATTAGATTTGGTGGTGGTGGTGGTGGTAGTGTGGACTGATCAGATTAGTTAACACTTACACCATGTCGGTGGTGGTGGTGGCTTAAAAGCGGCTAACCGGAGACGTGACCGCGACCCAGAACGAACCACTGTTATGTTCGGTTACTATTTGCTAAATCATACATATATTCGTACCAGACACCGAGGGGGTGTGTGTTTGCGTGATACTACCCCATCCACCTATTTATCCGGTACTTATAAACGTTCAACGAGAATATCACGCGAATTTTGTTGAAATAAATCGAACAAAAACAGGAAAAAAAAATGGGGTAACGTTTGAGGTAGAACACAAACCATAATGGCAGGGTTAAACACATCAAGTAGTGTACATTTTTCAAACCGGCAAACTCATCTATAAAAGCCACACACAAAACTGATGTGCTCCACATCGGTGGTTGTACATACATATATGTGTATGTATGTGTTTAGATGTATACATACAGATTAAACAAGGGTGGTGGCGTTATCCAACCCTTTTACAACCAATTTTTATATCACAAAACAATATTGTCGCTGATTATATTATTGATTGGAGAAAAAAATCTATAATTGGGTTTATTTGTTGATTGGTGTCTTTGTGGCTGTGGATTTTCGTTCCGGAACATGGCCACACACAATTTTGACCAACAGACCAACAGAGCACCATGAAACTCATTAAACCGTCCGACGAATAAATCCAAAAGTGTACATAATCGATTTCGTTTTACATGGTGAAATGAACTCGGTTCGCTTGTTGGTCGAACGGATTACTGGCCAGCTTTGTGTCTCTGTATATGTTTACCCTCCAATATTTATTTTCATTATTACCATCCACCCCCTAGACACATACACACACACAATTATAGATATATTTGAGGGTGGTAAAAAAATCTACCTGTACATACATAACGAGAAAAAAACCCGTACAAAGTTCTTTTATCTGTAATGAGTTTTTGTTTAATCTGGTTTTATTAATGCACTTTGTGTTATTAACAAAATTTTAATAATTCCTCCTACCACCACCACCATTACCAACATCCCTTGAAAATTCCCAACAATATGCGGTCCTATCAGTGTGTTCACCACTTTGTGATTAGATTAACCGTGTATCTGTGTTGTATATGGTATAGATGAAATCGATAAAACCCTTGTGTGATGGCACCATCTATCCCTCATCAGAACATTAATCATTTAGAAAGTAGTACAAGAACGGGGATGGGGTATAAGGGTGGCGGTATATAGGTAAGATTATATCAACATACAGTCTTGTACTGGGAAGTAATTAACAAGAGATATACCTCCAAGTCTCAAGATGGCTTAAAATAATCATCTACTAATCCCGGATTTAGTACAAACTATAACAGGGGGTTGGAAGACACGGGTGTTTTCTGTGATATTTGTCAAGATTTACTTAGAATTTCTATCGGAATTCATCACCGGTTTTTCGATCAATTTTTTTTGCAATTGAAGACGGAGTGAATTTGTCAAGATCTCCACCTTAAGTTGTAATACGCGAGTGATTTGAATGGGACGTTAAGATGAAAGTTTTCTCAAGACTGACGACCGGAAAATTCCTACATAGTTTGGAAATAAATTGTCATTTCGCTTAGTTGTTTTCATAGGTCTAATGTCAACAGATTATAAAAGTTAATCCGCCGTTAAATAAGCTGTTTGTCGTCTGACGAGAGGGTGTTTTTGAGGTTTGAAACGATCATCTCCCTTTTCATTTCAATTCCCATTCCACGAATTAAACCTGACTGAATGGATGACAGAACAAATGAGAGACCACTCTCTGTTATATCATGGAAAACATTTTTCATTTTTGCAATAATTGTTTTGTGGACGAAAATGTTCATTTAAAATCGAAAATAAAGTTCGGTTTGTGGTGGATTAACGCCGGTATGACATGAAAATAGGAAAAGTTTCGTTGTTTTATCCAACGATTTTTCTAAAAACTATCCGTCGGTTTGATGTTGCGGGCACCGACGGAATTTACCCATCAAAAACTTACCTCTGCCACTACGTCCAACAAAACGTAAATCATTAAATTTCGCCACTTGATTCTTCATAACGGCCGTACAATTCCTTAATTCAGCACAATAGTTTTCATCGTTACCAGCCCGAACTGTGACAACAGTCCCATCACCGATATCACCTAATGCTACCACTTTAAATGCCACCGGTAAGGTTTTATTTGATCGCCAATGTGGCGGTAACACTGTACAAACAAACAACGGACTACCAGTCCTTATCAATTCACCTGGATGCTCTGATAAGAAGTCATTCAATGTCCTTTCAGCTAGAATATCCGATGTCATCTTCGTATAAGTATCGTTAAGAACGTTGGTTGTGGCATCCGGTGAGGATGTTGTACCTGGTGTTGTTTGTGTATTAGTTAGATGCATTGTTGTTGTTGTTGTTTCTATTGGAATTGTTGTAGAGTTCCAATCACCGAACATTCAGTCTTTTATCAATCACCAACATTGATCGATTTGAAAAAGTCACATTATCGCGCCATTTTTCTCTCACCCTCTATAATCTTCATTGATGATGATGATGATGGTGGTGGTAGTTGGTGATTCAAAAAATCGGCCCGTTGTGATGCCGTGACACGCATCCGTCGGTTGCTAAGCAACACATGACGTAATGTCAACACTTTTTCGCGGTAGTCAATGAAAACTTTTTTCACAACAATTTACACGTACACGTACAAACTTTATTGTTAATCTATACATACACACACGCAACACCAACACCTACACAAATATTGCGTCGATAATTCTATTTGGATAATTGGGTGGAATTTGTATGAATTTCCCAAAAAAAGTTTTGCAAAAGTGCAAGTTCCGACGTCGCCGGATTGTTCCACCACTCAACACGAACGTCTAACAACTGCGGTGCCACACACGCTGTTTGAATAAAACGCACGCACCACACACATCCACACAAAGCCAGATATAACTCTCTTTTGATATGTGATGGATGGTGAATTGCGGCACACGCACACACAAAAACGGCAACTTTAACTATAAAGTCGGTTATCTTAAAATAGTCAAAAAAGTGTTGGTCCAAAATACCACCATCACACATTCACCAATTGTAACAGCCAAATAGTTGTAGTTGTAGAAAGAGAGTTCCGTATTGTAAACATATACTTGGGTACGTTTTCTGGACCGTTGTCGATGGTATAGTATACATTACTACTATCACTACTACCACCACCACTAGGGCCACCACCAGCACCACCACCACCGCCGCCGCTTCATCTGTTTCGTTCTATCACGAATTTAACCAAAACTAAAAGCCTTAACAGTGTGTTGTTGATTAACTACTAGAAATTCAAATAACCGACATACGTCCATCTAATATACACAATCTATATAAATCTAGTTAGACAAAGAGCTATTTATATCGATAATGTCGTATATGTGTTCATCTCTAAAAGCAGTAGCACTCTTGCGCTTGATAACCCTTTTGGGTTATCAAGGGGAATACAAAAGACAAAGATATATAGATATGTATGTAATAAAGTGAGATCGAATGATTTGCCAGATTAAAACAGAAGCTAACCATTAAAGGGGTACATGTCGGACAGAGATAACGTTATCGATATTATAACGTCAGTGCAAGGAAGAGGGTTGCATTTGTGGTCAAAACGGGCCGGGCTTGGCGGTAATAAAGGAGCGAAGTATATAAATTGGTATAGGAGTGACAAGGCAACGGGGTGGGGGTGGTTTTTGGAGCAGTGGCGGTTTATCGGCGGAGTCTCTCTATCCACCACATGTATACTGTTATCACAATAAACAAAGATAGAGGTATACGCAGGCGTCACATATGTACAATATTTTCGTATATGTTAAAATGAGATGGTGTATGTCCGTATGTGTGAGTGTTATTTAGATAGGACGGCGGCTGACTCTTATTTTCACCGCTGGTACCGCTACTACCACCACCGACAATGATACCCCACTGCCAGCCGCCACACATACACCAGAAACGATTGCCGACTTTACCCATATATGATGCGTGTATATTCCACGAGTGGAGGGATAAGCATCGTTTCCTGGTGCCTGTCTATGTGTGCGTGTGTACCTACCTATATGTATATGTGTTACTGTGAGTGTATACAGATATCAATGTGGGGGTGTTATTGTGTCTTTGTGTTGGCATTGGTGGTAGGCGGCGGTCGGCAATAGCGGTCGACGGCTAACCGGAGTTACCATTATCCTGGCACACGTTCACACGATGATATGAGCAGAACCGGCTGATAATCCACAAAAATCATATTATTCAAAAACCACCCTTAAATCAGTGGCAATCTTTATGGAATAACTATACGTATACATGCACACACACACACACACACACACACCGGCACACACACACGGATAGAGACATAGGAGCATTAATAACAACGTCCACCCTAGTGGTTGTTAGTTTAATTACAAAGGGTAAAACAAAGTACTCGCGATAGCCTGTATATATTTGATGTGATTTCTATCGAGCGGCGGCTTGTTAACCCTTAACAAAAATCACCCTTAAATTTGTCCAAAAAATTTCCACCCGGTAAATAAATCCCAAAAGTTATCTCGATGTTTAATAACCACCTTTCTAAATATTTTTACTACCCTTTCATATACCTACATTTTAATACCCTTCCAGTAGGGTAGTTGTAGGAATTATAAAATCTCAGTTCTAAATTATGTTTGTAATAAAATCCTGTATACGTTCAACTATATGTAATTCGCAACGTTGCAATAAGGGTATGTAGTCGGTGTATGTTGTAGTCGTCGTGAAAGCAAAAGGGTGGATTTAACCGGCCACTGTCCAAAGGAGGGTGAATATATGAGGCAAGGGTTGAAATCTACTATTGGAATATCTCCAAAATTTCACTTTAAATTATTCAATCTATTTATTTAAATAATTAAAAATTAGTAGAAATTTATACAAAATAAAACAAAAATAGGGGTAGTTTTATTTATAAATTATTTTAAATAAAATTTAAAGTTGTAATAATGCCCAGTTAACGATAATACTCTGTATAACATAGAAGATGTGGAGGGTGGTTGAAATATGCTTGTTGTTGCAAGACTATATGAGGGTATAGAGTAGGGGTCAGTTAGGAATTTAAATAGGGGTGAATTTTAAGGGTTGAAATTAAACAATGACTTGAGGTACTTAGTGAAACAATACACAACAATGGAATGTTGATTTAAACATCAATTTTTAAAACTATTTCTACTTCTAATTTTTTTTTGAGGGTTAATATGGTATAACCGGAAGTTGTACATATTGTAACCGGAAGTCGGTGTTTTTCTCTACATTAATTTCGTGATATATCAGGATAGTCTATACAACAATTAATCATCTTGGTGTTTTCACACATTCTTACAGTCCTATCAAAATATTGTTTCAGGGGCGGCTAACTGGGGGGTGGTTGGCTAACTGTTGCATTTTTAAATATTTGAGAGTTTCGAGTGGAAAAAAACGTATACCTACACAGTTAACGCGTGAACCTTTCAATATGTGCGATCACACACATATGGCATGTTCTGCTGCCGTTGAACAGATGGCAGCATTTGGATGCTTCTCCTGAAAAAATTCCGGATTTTGTTGTTTTTTTCAGACGAAACGGCACACTTCTACAAAACGACAGATCAATTCAATGCCAGTTATTGAATGATTTTTACGCTTGATTTTGCTACAAAACTGTCAACATGATTACAATAGAACGAATGTAGAAAAGTTAATCTGACAGTTGTATAAGTATTGGCGCCAAATTGTTGATTTAGGACCAGATTTGTGTAAATATCTTGCTAATTTCAAGTGTGGATCATCAACAGTTTTGACAATGATCATTGTAGTGTTCATACGACACACATCACTCTTTCAGACCATTTATCCGGGGAAAAAACGGAAGTTGTCTTTATGTGTGGGTGTTCGTGCTAACCTGTACTTCCTGTTAGGGCCCCATGTGCTCATTCATTATAATTTATAATACAGACACATAGAACATGTATTCGATCATTAAGTGGAAAACGTTTACAACTCATGCCATGTATACAATTTTAACCTAATTTATTGCAATTATATTATCATTAAACTGGAGCCAGGGTACCAAGGGGGGATGTGGAGAATTTATCGTTAACCCTCTACTGCCATCTTTCAAATGGAACGATTTTTGAATAATTTAAACGGTTTTTTTTGTTGGATTGCATCGATTTTGTTCGAAATTTTTGAAATGACAATCAAACACTTTAAAAATAGCTAAACTCGATGAACAATTCATATATCGGAATGTGTCATCATTGTTAAAGAACTTGACAGCTAACAACCGATGATTACCAGGTGTAATTACAACGTTTCTTCGAATTCCTAACGAAAAAACTGGGAATTTTTCCAAAAAGAAAAAAACCCATGCAATTCCTTGAGGAGCTCCTGTTGCGCCCCACAACCTCCATTATCATTGCCTAATGGACCAATTCCATATGAATAGATAGAAAAATCATAATAATAAAGGAACAAGAATAAATCAAGTCCGTTACAAATATTGGAACAAGTTTTCCGCTACTCTAATTCCAAATAGAGATGTTTGCTTACATTTTATGTTATTGAAACCGATTTTTATTTGTTATAGGTAGAGTAGTCGTTTTTTATTTATCAAAAGAAACCGTATACTATACGTTTAAGTTTAGACTGTGACTTTATTGTTAAATCAAACAATACAATTAAATCTATTCTTATTCATTGGTTATAATATAAAGTAGGTATAGAGGCGCACACACATACACAATTGGTGTAGTTTTATCAAAGGAAAAAATGCCGCAAGCCCTTTAGTTTTGGGCAATGGAGAACTATTGTCCTCCATATAACCAAAATCCGTATAACCAAAACAACAATAGTTTTCTTCCCTTTATTTTGTCTTGAATGATCAATATCCAGATGTTGGTCAAAAATTTTTCCCGATTTTGGTAATCATCGTATTATTTCCTTTACAGATGATATTCAAATTAAAAACGCCCCCCTATACGTATAATACATACCTGTACAGTTTAAAATAGACGCACCCTATATTTTAGGGGTGAAAACTACCCTTTAGTATAAATAATAATTAACTTGGGTTTAGTTTTTTTTTTTTACCGGGTTGATTAGCCACTGTTGACCCATTTCCTGTCTCTTTTTTTCGGTTGTATTGTTTTATTTTTTTAACAGAGAGAGGTATATGCAAAACAAAAAAAAAAACAAAAAAAACCACCCTCTCAATCAAACTTGTCCGCCTTCGGAAATTAACACAAAATAGGAAATAAAAATAAAGGTTGGAAAAGGCTGAACATATGGTAAAGGGTTGTGTATTTTTATAGAAAACGATCTGCACCCGTTTATTACCATATAATTGGTGTATAATTGGGGTTGTATTTAAGTCTTTTTTTTTTTTGTTTCGTTTAGTTGATGGAAATTTCCGAAAAATAATTACAGATGATGATGATGATGATGGTCGAATTTGGGTATTGAATGTGAAGAGATTCGATCGTGAATGATCTGGGGAATAATCTGTCAACGTAGTACACCACCATCCCCTTTTAGGTGTCAAGGGCTACCACTCTCTAGCCGCTTTCCATTAAAACACTGTCCGAGCTGCAATTAGTTTTGCTGACTACAAATTACGTTATTCGTCTTTGCCACCTTGTACCATCGATCTGGTTTATGTCTTTTAACCAGGAATTTCATCGATACCACCCCATCTAATTACCATTTGTAATGGAACAAAAAAATAATAATTAATTAATTTTTTTTTTTTGTTAGAATTGTGCGAATATCGGGGTGATCCAGGTGAATATTCGATAAATTCGCACAGCTCTTGTTTGATTGTCTGCACGGGGTTGGTGGTAGTGGTTTTAGTTTCAGACTAAAACCGTAGTGATGGTGTGTTAGTGTGTGTGTGAGTGGGTGATCGTAGAGAGCAACCCCTGTGGTGGGTAACTGGCCAGTCCGCCCTCATTAGCGTGTAAAACTCGGGTTAGGTACAGTTCCACTATGAGTTACGAAACGTTGTACAGTCGACAAGGGTGCGGAGGGTATAGCAAAAAAAAATCAGTAATTGTAAAAGAGAATATATGATGAACGGAAATTGTAGTCACAGTTGCATTTCCGGTTTCATTATCAACACAAAACGCTATTAGATCATTAAAATGTTAGAGATTCTCATTATTATAATTGTTGTTTTTAAGTTTATACAGGGTGTGGGGGTTGAAAAAATGTGAGACCTATATATTGGTCTGGTTTTTGTCGAAGCTTGCAAGCACATACAACAGAGTGCGTCATTATTGATTGGTGCATTGTTTAATTCATCTCTAGTTTGCAATTGCACAGAAACTGGGAATTAACCCCTTTATACACACTACCCTATATTTTAAAATTAGAATAAGGGTGTTGAATGTTTATTATCAAATTTTACAAAATTTGTTACAATTTTAAGTAAATTTTGCAACTTTAGGGATGTGATAAATAATTGTTGTTTTTTTTTTTGTTTCTTTTAAATAAATACATAAATAAATAAATAGATAAAGTTACAGTCTGACAGTATTTTAATTTTTGCAAACAAAAACCAAATCAGAGTGAAGTTTTCGTTAAAATATCCAACAGTTTAAAACGTTTGCCAAATCCATTATTAACTGGACATGCAATTCCACTAAAAACATCGATAACGACCACTAGCGATGGGAAAAAATAGAACAAACACACACACACACACGTATCCATATAGGGATGAAAAAAAGACAGGAACAGCGGACTGGATTACATTGCCACTAGTGCAATGATCATCGAAAAAAACCACCCCCGAAAATTACACAAAATTTCAAAAATCCAACAATAAAACAAGAATTTGTCCCGATTTCCCGTTTGCTTACTCGACAACCAAAAGACAGGAAAACACCGCTTATCTATCGGAAAGTAGCGTTATTTATTTCGCTACTAGTTTTCGTCTGTTATTTTTATATTCAGCTGTGTTTTACTGTAGAAAGTTTCGGGGATGTATTGATGGTGGTGGTGTAGTGGTGGTGGTGGTG
>JAZBGY010000467.1:22878-59469 GCA_037414755.1 Lydus trimaculatus | reverse complement strand
TATCTGGTAATTCTTTACGACGATTAACTGAACGTCTATTGCAAGGTTTACAATTAACATTAACCGAATTGAGATTAGCCGATAATCTGTTGGGGGACACATTAAATCCGATATTTTCAACGAATGAATTCCACGGTTTAAATCATTTGAAAATATTAGATTTAAGCGGTAATTCGATTAAATCAATCGAAGAAGGTATATTGGAAGGTTGCAATCATCTACAAGAATTCTATTTGGATCGTAACAGTTTCACAACGATTCCAAGTTTATCATTGAATGGACCACAATCACTCCGAATTCTATCATTGAATCACAACAGAATTGGTGTGTGATTTTATGGTTTTTGTAGGTTTTAAAATTGATTTTTTTATAATTACAGGAATTGTGAAAACTGCTGCTTTCCAATCACAATCCGATCTACAACAGATCGATTTGAGTCATAATTTAATTTCAGTGATTGAAGGTGGTGCTTTAATCGGTTTAAAAAATCTAAAATCGCTCAAACTAAACTATAATCGTTTAACAAAATTCAATAGTGATGTGTTTCAAAATGGTGAAACACTACAATTGTTAGATTTATCTCAGAATTTTATCACAGAATTCCCAAATGTTGCATTGAAACATGTTAACGATTTGAAATATTTGAATTTATCATCCAATTTAATACAGGTCCGTATTAATGGAAATTTTGTAATTGATTTGAAACATTTGAAATTTTTTAGAATTTGGACAATAACGATTTATCAACATTGGTGAAACTTCAAAGTTTAGATTTGAGTCGTAATAATATCGCCAATATCGTACCAGGTACATTTCTGGGATTGAAACAATTAAGACAACTCGATATTAGTGTGAATTCGTTAAGAACGGTAATTATTTTGATCATTTCCAAGAGTACGATAACACTATCAAGTTTTGCTTGTTCAAATTGGCTTGTAACAAGTACAACTTAATAATGTATACAATCTTACAAGAGACTTGTAATATATTGGACAATATTGACTTATCAAGTTAAATGAATTGTTGAATAACTTGCCAAGTTGCTTCATTGTTTTCACCGTGTGCGAGAAGAACGGAAACTCGAACCCATTTCTAACACCAAGACATTGAACAAGAACCCTTTGTATATGTAAACAGTTTCTGAACTTCTTGGGGAAGAATTTGTTTCTTTGGGCAATAATTTGAACAATTATTACACAAGTGGTACCACGAGTTATTGCTCAAGTTCTTGGATCAAAAAATTGCTTCGAGTCTCCGTTCTTCTCGTACTTGATGAAAACAATGAAGTAACTTATTGACAAGTTATCCAATAAGTTGCAAGTCACTTGTGTGTTTATATTATCGAGTTTTACTTGGTACAAGCCAACTTGAACAAGCAAAACTTGATAGTGTAACTTAGAGAATAATGGAAGATTTTTGTAAATATTTTAGATTGAAGATGATGCTTTTGAAGGTTTAGACAATTTGGAAGAATTAAATTTGAAAGATAACAATATATTATTGATACCAGCTTCAGCATTGGGTCGTCTACCCAAATTGATAACACTACAATTAGATTATAATCGTATAGCCGCCTTATCGGGTGATATCTTTAGTTCTATAGCTGAACATGTTAGGAAATTGGTGTTATCAAAAAATGTTGTACGTGAATTACCAACGGGTACATTTCAATATTTTCAACATTTAGAAGAATTAGATTTAACAAGAAATTTGTTAACAATCCTAAATATGGATAGTTTTATCGGTTTAGAGAATAGTTTGATAAAATTGAATTTAGGACAGAATCGTTTAACAACAATCAATGGATTAGCGTTAATGAAACTTGAACAATTAGATTTGAGCGATAATCATCTAATCGATTTGACAAAAAACACATTTTCCATGTTAACAAACTTGAAACACTTAAATCTAAGTCGGAATCAACACTTAACAACAATACCCTCAAATCTGATCCAATCACTCACCAATTTGGAAGTTTTCGATTTCAGTTTTATCGATCTAAAAGTAATTACACCGGATTTCTTTAGTAAATCGCGCAATTTGAAAGAGATCCACCTGAAATATAATGCAATTAGCGAATTATCGGAAGGTGTATTTATGAATTTACCCAATTTAACAATAATTGATTTATCGTACAATCATATCAACAATATCAAACAGGGAGCATTTGCGAATGTGATGAATTTGAAACAATTAAATCTGCAAGGTAATCAATTGAATTCGTTTAAAGGTGAATTCTTCAATACAGGTACAAGTTTGGAAATTTTGGATATATCAAATAATCAATTAAGTTATCTGTTTCCATCATCATTTCGTATACATCCACGTTTAAAACATATCTATGCTGATAATAATCGATTTACATTCTTTCCAGCTGAATTGATAGCTAATTTACAATTTTTAGAATTAATTAATTTATCAAATAATAATTTGAAAACAATCGAAGAAATGGATTTTGCACGTCTACCAAGATTACGACAATTATTAATTTGTTGTAATCAAATTGAAATTGTTGATGAGATGGCTTTTCATAATTCAACACAATTACAACAAATCGATTTAAGTTTTAATAAATTGGAACGTTTAAGTGAACGTACATTTGAAGGTTTATTACGTATTGAATTATTAAATTTAGAAGGTAATCAATTGAATGATTTACCGGAAACGTTATTTGAAAGGGCACGTTTACAAATGTTGGAAAATATCAATTTAGCTAGGAATTTATTTGAATTAGCACCATTAAAATCGTTACAACGTCAATATTTCTTTATATCAAAAGTGGATTTGAGTTATAATAAAATTAAAGAAATACCAGCTGATGATAGTATAATGGTGAATATAAAAAATCTCGATTTATCATTTAATCCATTAACACAAGAGACGATTTTCAATATATTGGGTGAACCGAAAACTGTACGTGAATTGAATCTAGCTGGTACCGGTATTAAAGAATTAAAACAACTTGAAACGCCATTTTTGAATTGTTTAAATTTATCGTTTAATAATATCGAAATTATCAATGAGAAACTATTCGAAAGAACCACACTTTTAGAAACATTAGATATTTCATATAATCGTATAACTGAAATTAGCGATTTTCCAAAAATTTGGAATTATTTGAAAAATCTACAATCATTGAATTTATCCTCAAATCCTATTGATATGATAACACAAAACACATTTAACGGTTTGGACACATTAAAATCGTTAAGTTTACATTCGTTAAACAACTGTGAACGTATTGAGAAAACTGCATTCAAATCGATACCAAACCTATCTTATTTGGATATCTACAATTACCCCAAATTGGGTTATCTGGATATACAGGGATTATTACAGAATTTGCCATCATTAGAATTTATCAATATCGAAACGAAAGATGCAGCCATCGGTAGTGATCAATTACAATCAATACTACATCCACGTTTAAAATTATTAGGTTTACACGGTATCAGATTGAAAAGTATCTCATCTGGTACATTATCAGGTATTAAAGGTGATAATGTTATCATAAAATTGATGAATACATCATTAACATCATTACCACCAGCTTTATTCTTCCCCGTACCAAAATCATCAAAAGTTATCCTTGATATAAGTGGTAGTCAATTAACAACATTAAATCCACAAATTTTGGTAACAATCGATGATAGACGTGGTGATTTAAAAATAATCGGTTTAGAAACAAATCCGATTATTTGTGATTGTAATGCACGTGCATTACGTCGTTGGTTACCAACACATATGACAACAATTAAATGTACAAATCCACAATATTTAATTGGACGATTATTAGTTGAAATTGGTGATGATGAATTGAGTTGTGATCCAAGAAAATTTACAACAACACAATCAACAACATTATCAACAACAATACGACAATCAACGAGATTATTACAAAAAATCACAGAACCTGAAATTATTTGGTCGATTCCTATAACAGAAAAACCTAAAACTAAACCACCAACAACCGGCCAATCATTATATAATGATGATACATTAATTATAGGGATTGTAGGTGGTGTTGTTGCATTTATTGCAGTTTTAATTATAATCATTTGTATTATACGATTAAGAATCAATAATCATCATTCTGAACAAATGATGGCAACAACAAATGGTATGATTGGTGGTAATAGTAGTTGTGCGTGTAGTGTAAAAGGTGTACCACCACCAATAGCAGCATCACCACAAACAGCAATCTATGCTATACCACCACAATCACAATATGGTTATTCAACAGCAACATTACCACATAAAATACAACCAACAATGCGACCATCGAATTATTCAACAATGGGTCGTATACCGTATTATCAAAATAATGCACAACCGTATTTTATTGCATATTCTACAGCAGATACTGAGAAGATTTATCGGTAGCCTAATATTGTAATTTTATCAACAATAATAAATCTTTATAATTAATAAAAGTGTTATTATTTATAATCAGGAAATTAAGGATCCAGGTTCCTAAATCAAGATTTTTTTTATAATAGATTTATTATTAGATATTGCCACTTAACGGCTTTACTTATAATAATAATAATCATAATAATAATAATAGTAATAATATAATTGTAATAATAATAATAATAATAATCATATGTAAACAGTTTGTATCTGATCAACTGATTATCAAACTAGACACGGAAATTTTGTTAAAAAATCAAAAAAAAAAAACAAAATTCTGAGAGGTCTTGAGGATTGTTTCTTGTGTTGTTACAATTATTCTCAACGCAACAAAACAAAAAATAATGTTATTTACAAATTGCCAAAAGAAAAAAAAACAATATAACCATCTGATTAAATACAAACCACATGTCTAACAATTATTAGTCCATCACTGAAGAAATTTGGCGTTAGTGACAAAAAACTTTGCTTCAATTTAAAGAACAAAACCAAAGAAAAACAAAGCAAAATTTGTCCAAAAATATTCTAATTTGCCAGTCTATGATCTCGAAATGACTGCAACAATCTATAAGTTGATTTTTTATCGATTATTATAAATTGAATTAAAGTTTTCGATTACCAACAAGTTTTTGATATTGTTTTTTGTTTTGTGTACATGTGTATGTGTGTGGTTAAGTCAAAAAATATGATGAAAAATCTGCATTCAAAACGTTGGATTTTTTCGGTTTATAATCTCGTTAAAACACAAAAATCTTGTAACAATTTGTCTTATGGCTAACATAATGAATCCAGATTTATCAATCATTCACAGAATGCTGACAAGATAAAAATATTTACATCATTTTCTACATGCAGCATTGTTACGGGCAGAGATCTTGAAATTTTTCTAAATACATTGAAAAGCTTCTTTTTAACAATCATAACAAGCTGGTAAAACTGTAGTGTTTTTACAGAAATTAACAAAAACGAATGATTACAATTTTGCCAAATAAAAGAAATTACTTTTTACCGTTTTTGCATTGAGAATTTCTTTGATTTGTCAAATGGAATAATATCGAAACAAACCAAAAAAGCGACAATCTCAAAAAAGAAAAAAGAAAAAAATCAACACCCCCAGATTATTAAAAAATTCCACGCAATTTTCTTATTATGCACTGATATACAGAGGACGACGACACTAACTTCTTGACTCTCCACAGTGTTGGCAACATTTAAAACAAAAACATTGAGAAATAATAACTCCACTTCAACCTATTTAATATATAGATATATGTAGTTTTTTTTTTAGTAGTTATACCACTCTATATTTGCACAAAATAAAATTGCTTGAAGACAAAGAATTAAACTAATTTTAACATTGTTTATATAAATTTTTCCAGCGTTTTGTTAGGTTTCGATTCGAATTACAAAGTAAAAAAGCTTGTGCCTTGCACATTATTTTCTCTAATTATAAATACAAAAATTGGGGGGAGAAAAAACGTTAACAATGAAAAAGAGAATTAATTATTACACTAAACCAGTACATTATTTACTTTGTAGTATCGAATTGATACCAACAAACAATTATTAAAAAACAAATCTACTCTGTTAATACAATTGCAAAAAAAGAAATAAAAGAAAACAAATTTGTCCAAGAAGCAATCTCTCGACAAAAAAACATACGATATATTATATAGTAGTGTTGTATAGATTGATTCTCCGTTTTTATATACTTTTTTTTTTTTGACTTTTTAAAATGATTGGCCTAATAATATTATAATATAATGTCCCAAGGCCTAGAGGTATAAGAGGCAAAAATCGACTATATACACAACAAAAAAAGAAGCTAAAAAGACAAATATTTATGAATTTTATTACATTATATCCACTTGTGTTGATGAAATGATTTATTATTTTTGTTTTTGTTTGACCAGAGTATTGCAACAAAATGCTTTTTGTTATAAGCATAGTGCAGCAACATTATTACGATTATTTAATTTTTTAATAAAATTTTTTTTCTATTTTTTATTGTTATCAAAATGTCACTTTTACACTAGAATAATGAAAACATTTATTTTATTTGCACCCGCATCATTTTTGTTTTTTTTGTTTTTTTATATATATTTAGTTAGTGTGTCCAATAATTTCACTTTTAATTTTATAAAATTGCAAGGTGCATGGCACTGTGTGGCGGGGTTCATATTTTCTGAATCTTCTCACCAACAACCACTGGATTGTTGCGTCTAATTTCTTGAGCTCCCATTTCACGATAATTAAAACTGCAATCATGTTTGTCGCTGTATCGATGGACGGCACAAAACAGACCACCACAACGGCATTCAAAACCTATTACGGAATTTAAAATAATAATAATAATAAAATATTCAATAATTATAGTGGGAAAAAAATTTGAAAAACTCACCTGTTAATCCAACCTTTTTACGGCAGGTGGCACATCGGTTCTTCTTTTTCTTAGCATCTTTATCACTTTCTTTATCATCTGAACTATTATCAGCATCTGTTGTACCATTTGTTGGTTCTGCTACTGTTCCTGTACCATCGTTGTTTGAATTTGTTGTTGTTGTTGTTGTTGTTGCTCCTGTTGAACTTGCATTATTATTTGATGCAGCAGCAGCAGCTTCATCTAGGGCCTATTTTTTTCCCATTCAACAAACACAAAAATAATATAAAAATTAATACACATTAGATCAATAAATAATAAAAAACATTTAATCCACCTCAAGTTTTAAATAATTATTTGATTGATTGTCCTCTTGTATAGAGGACTCATCAAAATCATCATCATCATCATTACCATCATCATCATTGTTATTAATCATCTTTATTAGTGCCATTAAATTGTTGATTTCCTTTGATTAATAATATAAGAAATGTTTTTTGTAACATATTCTAAATTTTGATAAAAAAAAATTTGAAGAAAAATGGGTAAACACAAAAAATGATGTATGGTTACCAAGCGAAATTGTTTCTAAACATAATAATAATAAACAAACAAATTGAATATTTTCAAGACTAACTTGTGTATCTTGAAAATATTCCGCCCCACAACAAAACAAACATACTTACACAACACATATATGTAGAAATTCTACAATTATTAGTAAAATGAAAAATATCATCAGTACACTACTTACTTGGGCAGGAAGATCATTAACAGGTGAAGACGAGACGTGATTAATTGTAGGATGTGCTGTCGTCGTATCTCTTAGTGCACTAAGACTTGTAGGTGTGGATGGAAGTTGTTGTTTCTTTTTGAGGGCCTCCTAGTAGTTGAAAAACGAAAAAACAAAAAAATTCACATTATAAAAATATAATTTCCAATTTTAAAAACAATCACCTTGTAACATAGTGAGCAAAGACCATCTGTTGAAGGACTACCATAAAATCCACATCCTGATCTACAGAAAGCTTGCATTGGATTCGATTCTCGCTCCATTTTCTTTGTCTTTTCCAAAATAATTGAAGAAAAAACAAACAAACAAAAAAAAACAACAACAACAACACAAAACTAAATAATCACTCCGAGATGTAGAAGTCTTTATAATTTTTTTGTCACCAATTGGATATACCCTGTCACTGAACAATACTTGATAGTAGATTTATCTGTAAAGAAACAAACATAAAAATCACTATTATTTGGGGGGGAAATTGAGTAATTTTATTAAATTCTAAAAATGATACGCAATTCTTAGAATGTTAAAAAAGAATTTGATAAAATTGTGATAAATAGATAAATGCGGCCTTTAACACGACCTTGATACTGTCACAAGACTTACAAAACAACCTGTTTCTAATTGGTTACTGCATGTGCAGTAGTTAGATGGTACAAAGTTTCTTTGTAGAGTTTCTCGTTCACTCACTCCTTATACATACATGCTACATATGTATGTAGTATAACATCATATCTAATCTATTTTATATAGATCGGGGTTCGAATACATATAAGCAAAACAAAACAACAAAAACTGAAAGGTTGTTGACATAACTACAACGTCCGTTGCCTCCTTCTTCTTCTTCCTTCCTATACACGAACGTACAGCAATATGTACGTAAACACAATGCG
Organism: Lydus trimaculatus; assembly: GCA_037414755.1. NCBI lineage: Eukaryota > Metazoa > Arthropoda > Insecta > Coleoptera > Meloidae > Lydus > Lydus trimaculatus. Next base: position 50,993 of record JAZBGY010000467.1, on the reverse strand, counting down.
TATTATAAATAGAAGTCTGTAGTTGACTGATTTTATATTGGCACAACCTCTATTACTACCCACACCACACCCAAGAGAGATTGGCGTATTTTTGTAAAACAAAAAAATTACAAAAAAACACAGTCAAACAGAGAAAGGAAAATAAACGGGAGAAAAAAAACCACCTGACCGATCAACCAACCAGGAAATAACAACAATAAGTCCGTCCTCTATTCTTGTTGACATGTTTAAAACTATATTTAAAACAAAAACGTTTTTTTTTTCTTCTAATTTAAACCAAAATAAGCAATTTTAACGTGATGTTCTGCCAAATTATTTCCATTAAGTTATTTATTGCCAAAACAAATTTTCATATTTATCATTCACCTAATAGATGATTTTTTGAGTATTTATAACATAAAAATGATGATAATAATGATATATAAAAAATCCTTCGAATATTTCCATGTAAAATGCGTCATTTGAATTAAAATATAATCGATTATAATTTAAACATACGCTGTTAGTATGGGTCAAATATCAAGGATAATGATAATAAGAATCCATTTTTCACCCTCTAATTACTTTGTCTTTCTATTAATTTTCATTAAAAATTTTAAAAAAAAATATTTCAATTTAGTTGTAATCAACGACAATATCTAAATTTACAAATTACCAACGTTAAAATAATAACAGAAACTGTTAATAAGGAAATAGGAGGAATATTTGCTAAAAGTATGTCAAGACATTCACTTACACTTCATCAACACACACACACACACACAGAAAGTAAAATATTTCCTATTTCAAAATTAGATTAATGATAATGATGATGATGATGATATTTAAACAACAAATAATTCATCAAATTAAACATCAAAAATTGAGATAGTCGGTCAAAATGACAGACAGACAGACAAACAGACAATTGCATTATTATTATTATGTTTACCATCAAGAATTTTAATAATCTAGGCCAACAACAAACAACAACACTATCACCGCCTCCACTATCACATTATATTCTACAAAATCAAATCGATTCCAACAACAACAAACCTGTTTTATTTAGATTTATCAAATATTACAAATATTTTAAATAGGGTGACTAACATTATGATAAAAAAAATCAATATCTTATCAATTTTTAAATAAGTTAATTAGTATCTTGTATATGTGATAACCAAAGTTTAAATCTTTTCAAACGGATGTCGATAACATAATTAAAATAGATGACTTGTTTTGATAAACTAAATGTTACATTTATTAACTCATTTTTTTATATAATTGTCTTAATGACCGATTTCTAAGAAATTCGTGCAATTTTTTTATTACACACTTCTTTAAGAATTATTTTTGGCTGGTTTTAAAAGTATGTCAACAATATAGCAGTTGATTGTTAATCTCTTATGCCGTTATACCATCCAGTCTTGTCCTACTTTAATTGTTGTTTTTGTTGCCATTATTACTGCGACTAGTAGTAGTGTTCTTGACTTTTTATCCAAAAAAAAGAAAAAGTAACAATTTTACTAAAATTCTTCAAATAATAAAGATGCTTTTCTATAATATTTAATTACGTAATTTTTCTACCTACTTCTACATTCAATAAAACGGGCCATTTTATTTGTAAATCAGTTAAATACCTGTGTATTGGTTATTGCGTCGACCGACCTACTTTACTATAATGCTTACACTTTCTACTTTTTTTTTTTGTAACACTTGTAAATCTTTAGATTATAATTTTTATCACTAAATATTTATATTTTTAATAATAATTAGAAAAAATAACATGATTGGTTTAAATATCAAATGATTTTGTAACTTTATCATCTCACGATTTATCCAGAATTCTTAACCGATAGGTAATTTCCCTTATTATTCAAACAAAAATGTATAAATTTTTTAATCAAGGCTTTGTTAGTTTTGAAAATATGTACTTCAATGAATTCGATACATTTAATTTGAAAAAACTATTGGTAGGAAATACAATAAATACTTACATTAAAAAAAAAATGAAAGTTTATCACTATTATTAGCAACAACAGGTGACCAATAAAAATCAATAAATGAAAAACTAATCTTTCTATGTTATCAGATAATAATGAAAATTGAAATCAATTAAAAAAAACTCAAAAGTAAATGGAACGAGAAGGGGAAACAATTCACTTTGAATTTACAAAAATCAAGATCAACTAACGGAACCTTACTGGTGGATTAATCTTTAGACTAGACAGACACGACGAAATAATAATAATAATAAAACGCACTATCTTATTCGTAAATTAATGCAATATTTCACAATCCATCGTTCATATTATCTAGGAGATACTAGACAAGTTATTTAAACAAAAAGGACCTCCCCATATGTACATAAGTAGTTAAAGGGGCAAAAAAAACAACAAAGGAGAATACACTCAACAAGGTCACACGGGATTCCACGCGCTGCCAGTAACGTCATGACCTCGATAGAATCTTATTATTATTATTATCAACCAATGTTAAAAACGTCAAATATATTAATAACAATAAAAGAAAATCACCATCACGTTTCTTAAGGGAGGAAAAAAAAGACGTAAAAACACCATATTGTTAAAAATTTCACAATTCGTGTTAAGAAAAAACGTGTTGTAAATTTCACCATTATTGTCATTGGTATTTCCCCACAATTAAAACAACAATAAAATCAATTTAATTCAAGTATTTAGGTATTAAACAACCTTGTAAGGTCATTATTCACATATAAAAGAAAGACATGTGGTTGTGAAAGTAAACTAATAACAAAACTGATGAGTAATGCTAATGATAATACTCACAATTTCCCTTAAAATGAAGTTTATTTTTTTTTGGCTTTTAATAAAACGATCACATTAATTTATTATTATTATAAAAACACATTGCAATACGTACACCTATAGTTATCACCTTTAAGTAACAACACGTGTCAAATTAAAAGTCATTGTCACGTGTATGTATCTTTTGTCATTGGATTTTTCTTTTTAAACAAAATCGATCTTAAAAACATTTATTTTTGTTGTTTTTCAACATTAAATCGCAACCATTAACTACTAGAAACAAATCACTACTGTATGAAGATTATTTATAATAAATTGGTAATTTCAAGTAGAACACCTTCACCGTTCCGCGAATTGACGTCAACTGACTTCTCTATGACTTCCTGAGTAGGTACAATAAAAATACACACACACACACACAGTTCACAATGTATTTTCCAACCAATCCCGTCAAATGATTGCATCTAAAATTGGATCTGCGCAACTCTCTTCTACACATATAGGTATATAAATAACAAAATGGCGCCTTCTTTTTTCTCTATCTCCTGGAAAGTTGCCTATTTTGAAGTCAACTGGTTTTTTCAAAATCCAAAAAAATGCTTGTAATTATCAACAATAAAACAATAAATAACCAATCAAAAAAAAAAATGAAAAATTTACACACAGACGTCATTCGCTAAATTTTCTAATCTTATCCATTTTATCAATGATGTGTAATTGCGAATCAAATAAATAAATCATTCAAACAAACAAAAGAATTGGAAATAACGTCATTTTCTTCCACCACCTTTTCTTTTAATAAAACACCTTGATGATGATGATGATGATGGTGAAAGAAAGCAAATAAAAACAAACAAACATACGATTTGAAAGAAAGCAAACAAATCAGCTGTCTCTCTACCATATACAAAGGCCGGCCCGCCATCGTTTTAACAAACTCTCGAGGTCGTCTGATCGTGAGTAATAAAAAGAAGAAAAAATTATATAACAAAAATAAAACTGATAATAATAATATGCAATTATAATCTTTCTCTGTCTATAACAACTAATATGGAGACATTTGTTGTGTGTGGATGTATGTGTGTGTGTGGATATGTTACACTACCATAAACCCATTCTTTGTTTCTTCTCTTCCACCACCTCCTACTTCTATACTTGATATTATTGTCGTTTTATTTAAATTTTTAATAATAAAAATAGATAAGGCGTAGAATATGAAGGTTATTTTACTACAGTAAACGTTCATAGAATAAAAGCTTTTTGCAATACTCGTTTTTCTTTCATCAAAAAAAAAACACACGAGAGTAGGAGGGGAAAAAGAAAAAGGTTAAGGTGAATAATACAATTCTATGGTTTCTCTTCACTACGATTCTCTGTTATACATGTAGTGTGTAAAAATTAACAAAACAGGAACACCACAACAACAATGTCAGCTGTAGAAAGTTAACGGCAAAAAAAAATATATATAGAAGAAAAACGAATAACAGGTGTACGAATCAAACAGATGCTTATCTTCAACATATAGGAACTTTTAATACCCTAAAGGAAAAGACAAAGAATACTTCTTGTTTGACGTTAGTATATTCACCCTTTCGATTAACAACAATAACACCTACAAAATTAACATTTGAAAGCAGATCCATTTATTTTTTTTAAATAAAAAAAGACAAATCAATCTAATAACTTTCACTGTTAATTTTTTATATTAAAAATCCCCCAGGTATTCTCTTAATTAACCTCCATTATTATTTATATTATCTTCCTAGTAGTAATTGGTTTTTTATTGCAATGTAAAGGTGTGTAATACAACAACTTTTCCCATATTAATTATAACGAAAAATTAGTATGTGCGGTACAATAATAATTAAACATTCAAAAAGATTTTTAAACCACAATTAATTATTTGGCATCAACTTCATTGTCTTGGGACTGATTCAGACAGTCTTTGACCTTTACGCCTTCCCTAGTGCAAGCTTAAATTTAAAACAACAACATCAACAAATCTTGGCACCTATATTTAAAACATGGATGTAGGAATTAGAAAAGTATACCAAACAACCAATAAAGACCGGACCCCACTCTATACTTTTAATCCAATCATTTAAGAAAATCACCTGTCAAAAACAAAAAAAAATCTATAATTATTGCAATCATCTCCCCTTTAAAATGCAATCCGTTACAGATAGATAAATAGATAGAACATTTCATCCCTTCCTATAGTAATCCCATCATTTATATCAAAACCCCCTTGTATATTTGATATGAAAAAAAAAAAAAAGAACCACCCTATTATGCATTAATAGAATAACACAACAGCCGCAACGGGCTGTTTGGTATAGGTCGACGACCTTATAAATTCACGTGGGGGCCCTCTTTTTAACCATTCCCAAACTACTCACGCTCATATACACGAAAAAAGCGAATAGTCTATAATCAAATTTAGACATAGACATAAATGTGTATGGATAGATAGATAGATTCTTCAGAAAACGCCGCACCTTTTATTTATTTATTTATTTAAGAAATACAATGCATTAGATAAAGATAGCAATATTTTGCTGACGACGTCGTCGTCGTCGTCATCGTCATCATCATGATCACCGCTGCTACGGTCGTCGCCGACGACGACGCTACGGTGCAACAACTCACGCGACCTTGCTCGCCCTAATTATATACCAGGCCCGGCTTCAGTCAATAGAAAAATTTTAAAAAAATTTCTAGAAAATTTGAGTTTCCTAATGGTGTTATTAATAATAAAAACACCAGGTATTTAATGATAAATTCAAAATTTCTGCATAACAACAAAAATAACAATTGAATGATTCATCCAATTATCAAAAATCATATCTTAATCATCCTATAATATAATGAAAAACGAACAATTTCGAATATTGTTGATATAAACAAATAAACAATTATTAATCATCGATATTCTTAGAATGTTGTAATTAATTAATGCGAAATTATAACCAAATTCCTACTGGAATCAACGTAATTATCAGTTTTTACCAGAAAAATTAATTGAACAACCACCGTTATCAAACAATGAATTATTGTTGTACGTCACAGGATGACAATTGAGGTGTTTTATGCGTATGCAAATCGATAAAGACGAAACGCACGTTTTAAAATGAATATAGACGACGATGTTGCAGGCGTGTTGTAGGCGGTATGAAATCGATAGAACTGTACCGCCGACGCCGCCACCACCACCACCACTAAACCAAGTACAACCACCCTCACAGACACAAAATCTAAAATAATGGTAGTAACCACTATTTTTCACTCACTAGATCCAAATGTATACACGAATATATTTTAATTTTTTCTGTTTTAACTCTAATCACATAAAAAAACAAAATTTGTGTACTAAACTCACCATAATAACAGGAAAATTATTTGTTCTATGTTGTTATCAATGTTGACCTGACCTCAACAATACTAAATCAGCTGCAAGACTGCAACCATTGCATCTGTAATTGAAATTATTTTTAATTAATTTTTGGGGAAATCGTGAATAATTTTAAAAAAAAAAAGCGGGAAATTTTTGAAATAAAATTTCTACAGTTGGTATGACAAAAACAAACTAACATGATTTGTGCGGAACATTTTTAGAAAATATCTCGCCTAGTCATCATCGTGTTTATAAATTAAAACAAATTTTTCTTTTATTCTTCTGAAATCAAACAAAAAGTGTCAAGATTTTCCCAAAATGAACACAAAAAAAAGGAACCCCATAAAATACGTCGTCATTCCTTGGAAACTATTTTAGAATTATTGCAACAACGCAATTACTGTTGCAAATTGACGTTCAAATAACAAAATAAATACCTATTATTATGCACTTTTTTCTATTTTATGTTGTTTATAAAATACACATTAATAAGATACTTAACAACAAATTATTGATAATTAAATGAATAATGGGTAGATAATGGTAAACAATAAACAACTTATTTACACTAAATTCAACCACAAAAGATAATCATATTTAGTCGAAAATAAAACAATAACAAAAACAAGAAGTATTGGATTTGTTGAAGAATTAATGGGGAAATTTAATAATAAATTCAGATCAGCAAATAATAAAAATAATTTTGTTATGGGACACATTGACTGCTTGCCAAACAAATACAAACAAAACAATAATAATAATAAACATAATTTGGAAAAATTCCTATAACAAATATCCAAAAGAACACACAAAAACAATAACAAATTATTGTAAAATAATATCGAAAATCATGCATTTATTAAATGAAAATTTAACACAACAATGCTCTTTATGTTTGTGACGACCTCACTTAATTAGATTGCGTAAGCAAACAATTGAAATTACCAAATTTTACATCAATTACTTATTAGTTTTAAACAACCAAAAAAAAAATACAATTTATACGTTTGTTTGTAATTAATAAAAATTTGCGGAATTATTTAATTTTGTTGGAGAATTACGAAAAAAAAACAATGAAATAACTGTACTGAAGTAAAATGGCGACATGTAGTTATCTCGTCTATATGGTAATCATTTATTACGTATTTAACAGTTTCCTATTGATATTTTAACAAATATTTATTGAAAATTTAATAAATTAATAACCAAAGATTTTGTTTTTAATAAATTTTACTTACAAAAACTATTTTTTTAGGCCAAAATAATCCAAAAAATTCAAAAAACAAAAAAACTGAACGATGACAGGGCAATCCACACCAACTATACAATTGATAAAATAAAATGACTGGGAGAGGGCACGTGATCATACAATATGTTTGTGATTGGTTAGTTGTTTTTATAGAAATTTACAAAATTACTGCCATCTATCAATAGTATGATATACTATACAAATAATTTTTGTTTATTTAATTATTAATAATAATTATAATCTTTAGAAATTATTAATTTTATTTGAATTACACTAGACAAATTTTATAATTTGCTATTATTAGTGTATATCAGATATTTTATAAACAATCTTTAAATATTATTATTTTATGTATGTTGGTAATACAATGACAGGTCATCTTTGGTTTGAAATTTGAGATACAGTGGCGTTACTGGTATTTGGAAAAAATTAAAGATACACAATTACCCAAATTTAAAATTCAGATCTTGATGACCACCCCAGTGTATCTGCCAAAATTCAACATTTTCCCGCCAAAGTACTATCGGCGGATCTATAAAAAATTCAGATATTCAAATTTTCCGCCCAAAAGTGGGTTGGACGTGTACGCAACGCCTCCACCAAATTTATAAATTTTATGTGCGAAAGCACCCCGGCGCATCCACCAAAATTCAATAATGGAATAAGTCTTGTGACTAAAGTGGATTATCTTCCACCCAACAATATAACAATTGAAATGTAAACGACTCACTATCTGAATAATAAATAAAGAACAAATGAACGTGAATGTTGTATAATCAATAAATTTGTAATGATAATAAAAAATTAGTTTATTTGTTATCATGACTCACCCCAAAACCTTGGAACTTTTGAATGGCTAACCTAGCTTCTTATGGTTAGCTACGAGCTTGCCTGTGGAATACTGATCTCATTTTTACACCTCACATAGGAGCTTACAATAGACGATAGACCTTAAAAGGACCCAAAATCAATTGTTGTTGACTTACCACTTGTGATTATGTGCGATAAGCGACGGAGATAGTGATGGTATAGGTATACCGACAGTTATAGTTCCTACTGGACTATTTTCGTTAGTGCACATGTTAACTGTGATTTAAGCGGAAAAAGCTCTATGGTTTTTAGGTTTCTATTTATACAAATAATCCATATTTTTACGTTACTCTACTATTTTTAACATGGAAATATTCCCCTCAAGATATATTTGCAGCTTAAACATTTTTACATTAACTCTATGGGCTAACTGGGCTAACTTCTAGGGCGCCTTTGGTCCGCACTTTGGTTCATATCATAACCAAGGACATTAATAATAATAGACTGCGAATGTGATGACGTCAAGTGACAGTGTTGCTATGGTACTGCGTTCCAAACAAATCAAGACATCCTTATATAACCTTACTCAATAAAGCAACACAGTCAGCTGACGTCACACTTTCGCAGTCTATTGCTATCAAATTTATTAAGACAGCCCTGACCCAAGGCACCTCTTTAGTGCAGGATTGGCCATAAAGGGGAGAGTGCTAAGATACTAAAAGTATAATAAGCAAACAGTAATCAAATTTAATTCTTCTATTATGCTTCAACGTCTTTTATGATAATTGTGCTCCTTCTGAACGATTCAAAATATACTGGCTTTATTATAGTTAATTTGAATTGTCAATCAAAACAAGCTGCGGCATGAAAGAGAGTGTTTAAATTGCTGGAATGCTCGTATTTAAAAAAAAAAGAGAAGAGCGTGCTGTGTAATAGTCCCGCTATGGCTTTAATCAATGTACGCCACTGTTTATTCGTCTGTTGGAATCTAGTGTTTTTAGTTTTATTTAGTGATTTTTTGAAGTAGTTCATTCCGCAATTGTTAGATGGTGCGCTCAAAGATTGTCATTTTATCCAAAATTGAGGTTATGTTATAAAAAAAATAATTGTCAAACATATTTTTTTATTTAAATTATAAATTACAATGGATAAAGAACGTAAATTCTTAATTATTATCAACAATATGACAATAGCTTCGTATTAATTACACAATTTTCCAGGTGTACAGAAATATTTTTATAATTTAATAAATGATAATCAGGATCAATCAATTGGTGTTATTGCTATACGTACATTAATGGAAATAATTAAACAATCAAAAGCTGAAACAATACGTGGTTTAGATGAGAATTTAAAAAATGGTATATTAGCAATGAAATCAACAAATTATCCAATAGCTGCAATCAATTCCGGTTGTGAATTATTCATGAGATTCATTACATTAGCCACTTTAGATACAGAAGTACGTATCGTCTCCACTTCTAAATATCATATTTTGTTATTTGTTAAACAATTTTATCCATTTTGTAGAGTTTTGAAGAATGTCGTAAAATCATGTTGAATCGTGGTAATATATTTTTACAAAATTTAAACAAATCACGGACGAAAATTGTAAAATCAGCAACAAAATTTATAGTTGACGGATCTGTAGGTTTTCGCCCAAATTTACGTTTTATTCTAATTGTTTAAGAATTATAATTTTAGAGGGTGTTAACACATTCAAGAAGTCGTGTTGTTTTACAAACTCTAATAGAAGCAGCTAAACAGAAGAAACAATTTGAAGTTTACATTACTGTATCAGCTCCTGATAATAGTGGGTAAATCTAATCATCTCTTATTACATAACAGAATCATTATTATTATTATTATTATTATTATTAAAGAGAGAGAATGTATAAAGATTTGAAAACTGAAGGTATACAATGTACGTTAATCTTAGATGCTGCTATCGGTTATGTAATGGAACAAGTTGATTTTGTAATGGTTGGTGCTGAAGGTGTTATGGAGAGTGGTGGTATTGTTAATAAAATTGGCAGTTATACAATGGCTGTATGTGCTAAAGAAATGAAAAAACCCTTTTATGTACTAACGGAAAGTTTCAAATTTTCACGATTATTCCCATTGAGTCAATCCGATCTACCGGAAGAATATAAAGTAAGTTTTGCGATATAAACGATTGTTTTCTGGTTAACGTTTATTTTGTTTTTTCAGTATTCATTTACACAACGTGGGAGAGGTAATCTGAAAGGGGTACATCCACTTGTTGATTATACGCCACCATCGTACATTACGCTGTTATTTACGGATTTAGGTATTCTAACACCATCTGCTATTAGCGATGAATTAATTAAACTTTATCTCTAATGATTTATTTATTAAAAAACAGTCATTAATTTTCTCAAACATACAATAAAAGAGATATAATTATTATAAAAGAAATTGTTATTAATCGTTAAAAATGATTGTTCGTTCTTTAGTCCTTTGTCATTAATAATCACAGCAAATTTTCTTAAATTATCAACAGGTCATTCGTTGATTTGTTAAAGGAATGACACACGATATGCAGCACATAAAGTCTCAACAACTGTATAGATTTGTTCGAAATTCGGTCGATTCTCCGGCTTATATTCCCAACATCTTAACATTAAACGATACATTTCATCTGGTGTATTCTCTGGTGCTGGCATCCGATAACCTGAATCGATTTTTTCACGTGCTTTCGAATTACTCATACCACTATACGGTGTACCGCCACGTGAGAAAATCTCCCAACATAATATACCGTAACTCCAAACATCACATAATGACGTATATTTACCTGGAATTGTTATAAAAGTGAATTGAATTAGAATCGGATTGTGTGGGTGTAATTACCGAAATTTAGAGCTTCTGGAGCTGTCCATTTGATAGGGATTTGTTTCATACCATCCGAAACGATATATTCTTCCTCTTCACGTGACATACCGAAATCGGAGATTTTCACAACATTATTATAACCGACTAGACAATTTCTAGCAGCTAAATCACGATGTATACAATTTTTCGATTCTAAATAACGCATACCGGCTGCTGCATCTAAACACATCTTCATCAATTGTCCATCAGTTAATGTTGTGGTTTTTTTACGTAAAAATGTTAATAATGAACCACCCGGTACTAATTCCATTACAATCATTATCGGTTGTTTTTGTACACAAATACCGATCAGTTTAACAATATTCGGATGATCGTATTGTTTCAATATACGTCCTTCTTGTAAGAATTTCTTTTTATGTTCTTCTGGTAATGTAACACGACAAGTTTTTACAGCAACAACTTCATTACTATTCTTCAATTGGGCACGGTATACATCACCGAAATTCCCCTGAAATTAATCGAATAATTATCGAAAATTTAATGATTTTTATCAAAAACTAACTCGTCCGATTTTATCGAGTAGTACAACATCATCATTATTCAATTCCCAACGTTCTCTTGGTATCGGTTTGTACAATATGGCACCAGATCGTCCAGTCACTGGAAGACCACTATTGAATTGATACAAAATCAATTCACGGATACTGGGAAAAGCTGGACCTTCAAACCGGTAATGCCCCTAAAACAAACTATTGTAGAAATCACCAATTTTATTATAAACAAAAATACCTCTGCTGTAGTTTGTACAATAAAATGTTTGTGTCCACCCCAACACACCGATAAAACAGTTTGACATTCATCATTACGTGTTGTTTCTCTAACTAAGAAATCACCATCTTGTGTTAATAATCGAACGACTTCTTCACGTGGTAGAACACCATGGAACCATTCTTCATCGACTAACGATTTATTTGTGGTCATTGCAACCTAAAATGACTCAAATTTTGTTAGAATACCGCCAATTTCGGAAAAGAAGAAGAATAATATAAAAGCTAGAGTGTTATTGAGAAGCGATTAAAAGTTGGTTAGTTAGAGCAACCTACAGGATCTCCTCCACCATCACTACTGCGTGTTGTTGATGAATCCCTTCTAGTTTTCGTACGTGGCGGTGCTATCGGTGAGGATGGTACCGATTTCCTTCGGAATGGTTTTCTAAATAAATCTACGATTTTTTGATGACCAAAACTACGTTTATGTAATGTATTATCAGAACCACCCATCTAGATTTTTAATAATATACAAAAAAAATAAAAAATAGAATAAGCCCCCAAAATAGAACCAACGACACCGATTATTTACCGGAAGAATAGTAAAATAGTTTACCTGTTCATTTGAATTACTAATAAATGTTTGATTGTCTATAGAAAGATCTAATCCGGATGGCACTTCTTCACAACCCAACTCATTTAAGGCACTTTTAATTAGTTCAGTTTGTTTCAACATTTTCCTCTCTTGGCATTTCAATTCATTTATCTCTTTCTTTGTTGTATCAATACCATTCAATAGCCTATTGTTCACTTCATTATTTGGTGTTGTTTTACCATTAACTAATCCATCGTTTGTTGTTGTTGTTGTTGTTAAATTGTTCCGTTTCTCTTGATTCTCTTTAATATGCCCTTCTAATTCAGTTAATTTATTTCTTAACCATTCAACAGTTAAATTATCAACTGTTAATTGATTTGGTAATAATTTGCCAGCTGTGTCCTCAACTAAACTTTCATCAAATGTGAATTTTACTGGTTCTGTTGGAGATGTTCTAGAAGAATCCTTATTTGTATAAAAAAACATAAAATAACAATTTACAATAAAAATTTGTTAATAAAATACTTGTGTTTCTCTGTAAAATCTTTATATTCTTCATTCGGTTTGATATTTTCAATACTTAATTCGATACGTTTTTGTATTTCACGGAATTTCTCCGATGTTAGATCGGTATGAGCGACCACGTCTTGTAGAATTTGTTTCCTATGCATTTAATCAAAATTAACAGTTTGGTTTTTTTTTTTAATTTGAGTAATTACCAAGCTGTAATGAAGGCTTCCTGTAGTGATTGTTGATGTTCTAAAAGTCCCGGTAATAATACAGTTCGGAAATCCTTTTCAAATTCAACAGCTTCACACAATAATAACACGTATTCGTTATGGGTTAAATGTAATTTTCTACAAGCTTTCTGATATTTATCACGGACATCATCTAATTTACGTCCACCACGACCAGCTGGAATCAATGCAAAAAATTGGTTAATAAACGTATGGTATAGATGCACCCAACACCGATTGTAGACGTACTAAATTTAATTCACTTTAAAGTTTACCTATTATTAGGTTTTTGGCGTATGTTTTCAAAATCAAATGACGACAATATATGAAGGTCGTAGCGTAATTTTGGGGGCTAAACGATGTTGTTTTTGTTTGTTTTTATTTTTATATCAAATAATACTCACATTTAACGTAATGCTCTTCAAATCGTGACCGCATCAATTTGTACAGCTCCAAATATTTCTGGTATTCGGTTTTCTTCCGATTAACTTCATCGGACAACTGGAAACATCAATGATTTGCAAAATTAGTTCAAGTTATCGTTACACTCATTGGCTAATCGACCCTCTTTGAGGTCTGGAACTAATGAACTAAAGAAATAATTGTGCCAAACAACTAGCACTTTTGGAGGCGGATACTGCTAATGTCGTAAGCGTCATGGTAGATCCGCTTATGGTTACACTAGAGAAAAGTGTATTTGCGTTGTTTCCTGTGTTTACTCAATGACATGGGAATTGTGGGTAGTTGGCAGAAATGTTTAACTACTAAAAGCAATTGATTTTGCCACGTGTATGTTTTGAGAGATTTCGTTCACTGTTCTTTATTATTTTGGCTTTTGATCGTTGGTTTTATTGTGTCATCATGCCTAGAGTGCGTCAACGTAGAAAGACCGATGGTTAGCTAACCCTTTGAACGATTTACCGCAGAATCAGAGCTTTCGGCTTGCAATTAACAGCTCAACACCGACAGCAGCGTTTGGAGTGGTTTAGTTACGACTGCACTGAAACCTAGAGTGGCATAGGGTGGCGTTCAGTGATAAATCCCGGTTCTGTTTAGGAATCATGATGGATAAAACTGTGGGGATTATGGTAATGGGGTGCTATAACTTATGGGAGTAGGTCTGGTTTGTATTGCTCCGAGGCACCATGATATGTGGATGAGGTGGTAGAACCCCCTATTCTTCCATTTCTTGGGCAGTTGGGAGACCCACTTTCCCAGTACAATAATGCCAGTCTTCATATTGCAAGACGTTCTATGAAACGCTTTGCAAAGGGTAATGTCGATCTCCCGCTATTGCCACCCCGATCTCCTGATCTTTCGCCCATCGAGCATATTTGGGACGTTATGTGGAGAAGACTGAGGAACTTGCTGCACCCTCCACAAACAATACCTCAAGAGGAAATCAATCATCTGATAGAGACGATGCTACAAAGGCTAGAAGGGTGTGTAACCAATAGGGGGACCAACCCATTATTAGTTAAATAGTTAAATGTTTCTAACAACTTTGGTTAAAGAATTCCCACCCCTTCTTGGTGTTACAGTTTCCAAGTTATTGAGTATACATGAAATTTGATCGTGATTGGAGGCTCTAGTAGTTAACACCGAACGTCAATATTTTTGTTAAAACTGGGTGAGGCTTCAGGACGTGTCTGAAAGAACAGCCGCGGTATTATGGTTTTATTTTAAACAGATTTTCATTAAAAAAGAAACAACATAATTTGTATATTTTTATGAAGTCGTATATTTCACTACAAATAATTAAGTTATAACAGAATATCCAAACATTCATTATAGTCAGTTTAATTTTAGACGATGACTGCATTTTCTTCTTCGTTACTTTATTCAAACGATTATTATGAAATATGATTGAATCGACAATATTTATGCAAAAAAATGTATAAATGGAAAATTCAATAATTTCAGCAGAAAATTTGCCACTACAAAGTGTGTTAAAAACAAGAAAAAAAAACGTAATATCGTAGTAATAACAACAACAACATCATCAACGGACAATCACCTCCATTGAAAACTGGACATTAGAGTTGTCTTTTAAGTCAATGAACCTCTTCATACATGGCCACAATCGTATCCACACACACACACACACACACACACGCACGCACATATCATAACACACGCATATGGGGGCCTTCTGTACTGTTAAATAAATAACATACAAATTCATTGAATGAATTGGAATTATCGAGGCCAATATATAAGAGAAACTGGGCGAATTGTCAAGACTTCTAGAATTTCCACATTTTTTCCATTGCTGCAATTCAACCAGTTATCAAAAGAAAATTTTTGAAATACTTAAACATCAGAGGGGAAAAAATGGGATCGGCTAGATTATTGTGAAGATGGTGCTATACAAAGGAGGTTAGCAGAATCTTGCCGTTAGCTCTTCTCCGTCTTGTTTCCTTATGTATATACAGATAGAGTTGTTGCTTGGTTGTTACAAGATCGAGGTCAAAATTCACCTGACTTTCGACTCCATGCCTCTAGCTAATTTAAAAAAAAGTAGCAAAAACAACACAACTGGATTTGGATAATGGAACACCCAAACTGCTAACACAAACCTACACTTTTATTTATCAAATTATAAAAACAATAAATGTTTTTCCCCCAATCATTCGTTTCTAATTATCATTGTTCTTCTTAGAATTATGATAATGATCGAATCAAGGCTAAATTTTCATCAACAATAATTGTCGAATTTTATTGGAATTATCATAAAACAACAATAGAAGGTGTTGTCTTGGTATATATGCCAGTTTTTAATTTTATTTTTAACACAGCGAAACAATCATTCTTTTTTAGAATTGAAAACCACAAACATGAATATAGAACCTATCTATACAGTGGTGGTTTCGCAAATGTGAACATTAAAAAAAGACCAACACCAACTCTTAGGGATTTCATATGAGTTAGAAGGAGATGAACATAAAATAAGAATTCCACCCACTCTTAGAGTATTCTCTAAACATCACATCCTCTTCCATCTTTGTCATGATTATGGTGGAACATCTGGAGCCACAATGTTCGCATTTGAAACACCAACACTGTATAGACAACTATTCAATATTCCTATCATCCACAATATGGATTTTATATTTCTTCCTCCCGCAATTATTTCTCCATTAAAGAAAACTTTCAAAATGTTTTTTAAATAATTGTAAATAAAGAACAAACAAAGATAGAAAAAGATGAAAAAAATGTGTTGGCAATCGAGTGTAGGTATTTAAAAAAGCCCACAAAGTCAATTGAACCAATTGACTTCTTTTATAAAAGGCTGTGACAAATGGCGTCAACTGTCTGGATTGATTATATGTTCATTTTACAGATCTTTATCCAACACAACCAGCAGAAATTCATTTTAATCATGATAATATCGAAAAAATGTCGAAATACACCGGGAAAAATCTGGTGGAAGAAATCCTCTACCTTCATTAACTATAATTAATTAATTAATCAATTAATTAACGTAAAATTAAACGAATGACCTAATTACGCTACTGAAGCAGAGACCATCAACAGATTATTCATGTGAAATTTGGTCTCAATCCCGATCTTGATCGTATCCGCAGTAGAGAGATTAACGTTAATAAACCGTGCAATGCGCCTGTGCGTTTATTCAATTTTAAAGTTTAAGTTAGCGTTATATTATATTGTATAGAAATAACAGATTTAAATGTATACAAAAACGAAAACTAAATAATAAGGAAACAATAATAAATTGCTAAAAATAACGAAAATATAAATAAAACTGTTGAGCAACTTTACATAAAAAATTTTTTATACAAAAATAACAAACAATTTATGCAAATGCAAGGTAATTGATTAAAAACGGTACAGAATAAAAACAAATGCTGAAATCAATTGAAAAATTTACGTGACTGAATTTGAGAGGAAAAAACTACGTTTTTTTTTTAATTTTTAAATAATAAATCGGTAATTGTTTCATTTTGTTTCTTTCTAAACAATTTAAACAAATTGTTGTTATCTTACTGTTAATTACAAATTACAAGCAATAAATTAAACAAAAAAAAATGTAAAGAAATTGAAAGTACGGGAATTATGGTAGATTAAGGCGTGACCCCAAAAGAAGAGACGCAATTACCTTGAAATCCACTCAGATTATAAAAAGACAAATTTAACATCACCGATTTAACAATGAATTAATCAAAGTGATGATAAAGAAAACAAGAGACGAAAGTAAAACAAATTAAAAAAGGATACGTTTACGTAAGTCACGTGGTGCGTTTTTTTGTCTAACTTGTTGAATTAATCTCTGATTTATCAACAGTAATACAAGCGTTTCAGTGTATGTACAGCTTTATGTACACTAACAGCAAAAAGTAATAGAAATGTGCGGGAATTATGGTGAGATTCAGGTGTGTCTACACAGATTAATTGTTAAAAATAAGAGATGCAATGTTGTCATTTTAATTTACCTTGAAATTAAGTCGGTCAAGTTGAATTTGTTTTTAACAGAAAAACTGAGCCAGCAATAGATACGTTTACGTAAATCACGTGGGGCTTCTATTAGCGTTTCTTGTCTAACTTGTTGTGTTGCTCTCTGATTTGCCAATAGCAAGAATGTTCAAATGAAGGTGCGTCTACACAAATTAATTGTGAAAAATAAGAGATGCAATAAGGGCCCAGGCGTTTAGGGGGCCTAATAATAAGAGTTATGGGAGTTGTAGTAGATAAAGGCTTAATAGAATCTGGTTATTATTGAAAGATCGGGGGGTCCTAGAATAATTTTGCGTAAGGGTTCAAAATTCCTAGTTACGCTACTGTTTAAAATTAAGTCGGTCAAATCGAATTTAACACGACCAACTTGGCAATGAATCAATCAAAGTAATGATAACGAAAAAATGAGATGGCATAGAGTAAGAAAAACTGGATCAATATTAAAAAAAGCGTATGTTTACGTAAGTCACGTGCGGCTCTACCAATGTTTCTTGTTTTTCCTCATTAAATAGCAAATTTTCTTTCGGTAACGCAAGTGACTTTAGCAATAGCAGTTAAGGCAAGCGTTTCAGTGTAGGCGCAGCTTTATGTGTGCTAATTACAACGACTAATATAACTGTAAATTTGCAATTACAAATAATAAAAATAGATTGTGTTTTCCACATATCCGTTAATAATAAAAGGAATTATGGCTTTTTAGAAATATTCAACTTATATATTGTAGATTGGATCATATTTAACATTTATGGCAATTATTATTGATTCCTTGATATAGTATAAATTGTCCTAGTCTTTCTCTAGAATATCAAACTAGATCACGTCATGTAATGTACAGTAAATTCTAAATACCACAACAACAACAACAACAACAGTAAGAGAAAAAGGTGTTTTTTCCAATAAAACCCAACCAACTACCGGAAATGTTTCACGTTGTAGACGATAATTCGAAAAACTTGTCTTATTGTTGTTGTTCTTATTTTATAACAATAATAGTGTTACCATGGTGCCTTTTTATAAATAGATCGTCTTTCTATCTACCTGCTAGCGTGTTGTTGTTGTTGTTGTGTTGTTGAAGAAGAGACAGACACACACAGGTTTAGGTAAATTTGAGCTTTAACAGAGTTATAACAACAAAAGTCAAGGTTTTCGGTTGTTCGTTATGAAGATGAAGATGAATTTTTGGCGATGATTCCATCATGATTTCGAAATAAATTAATTAAAAAAAAAACTTAAATAGTAGCTATTTTGAATACAATAACGATTATCTATAGAGAGTGGATGGAGATCGTGGTCTATCTCTACCTTTCAATTATTGTTAATTATGGATGATTAAATTGGAAATAACCGGATTTTATTAATGAATCTAACAAAATATAAATGTTGCATTAATAGAAGTTAACTCATTCAATTCGTATAAATCTAAAATTAACGAAAGTTAAAAATAAAAATCGATGCAACCAACCAACAGAAGAATCAACAGAGAGAATTATTGTATAAAACAGCAACTCACATGTGTGAACTGTTGAAGTATTTTCGTATGTTCTTCTTGATATAATTTTCTAATTTTACGTTTTTCAATATATAAACAATTCAATATATCTAATAATTTTGCTTCAATAATATCAGCATTTTGTTTAATTAATTTGCCTGTATTATCTAATTCTTCCATCATTTGTTTCCATGTTGTTAATACTAAACTACCAGTTAAATCATCACTACGATCAATTTTTAATCCTTGATTAACAACTGATGTTAATGCAACAGCATAATCACGATCACAACGTATTTTTGATAATATACAACGTTTCATTGATTCTAATAAACGTAATTCAGCATCTTGACGTGATAATAGTGCTTCATGGGCACTTTTACCTTGTAGATTCGTCGAAAAACCCATTATTTTTTTGTTTTGTTCTTGTCGCCCAAAATTTTACCCCAATTTACATTATGCACACTTATCACATAACACTGGTATCAATTTTATTAAAATAATAATAATTGCACTATTTATTTGTTTAGAATTACAACAATAACGGGAAAAAATTGATTTATTATTGAAAACAAAGAACTTCAAGTTGCATTGTTAATGTTAAGACAACGTGTCCACTACTGACACTAGAAGATATGGTACTGCCCACCAATTTCGACGGTTTGTTAAAGTTTAGACAAAACATTCTAGAGGTGTAGAACTGTTAAATAAGAATGTGAATGTGTGTGTGTGTATATGGGTGAGTGTAGGATTAGCTCAAAAACGTTTTCAAATATACTCTAGCTGGTTTATTTTCAATTCGTTCCACCAATATTACCTGTACGCGTACACCAGGCGTCATCTCTGTATTGTTGAAGGAGACAATAATAGAAAGTTGCTTTATAAAATCAATGTAAAACTAGAAAAACGACCTTTTAAACGTTTATCATTAAAATATCATTAGTGGCATTAGCAAACAAAAAAAAAACGTAATAAATTTTACTAATTGAACAATTTTGAACGATGCAACAGCTACAAAAATTGATGGCATCGAAGTATTAGATAGAACATTGCAACAGGAAGGAAAAACTAGCGCGATCCGTGGTAGTCTGGTTCCCACGAAAGAATTTTACCGGCACTCGGCCTCGCTCATGATGACCCTACCCACAAAAGAATGTAGGTTCTTTCTTCTAATATGTACAAATAAGAGTGTCTTCTCTCAGACTTTTCAGCAGGTCTTGGCCACATCAGACACCCAAGCCCCCTGATAGGGACTATCGATAAATCCGCATTGAGGTCTTTGTGCGATTCTCTTGTCATTGCAGCCAGTATTGCAATTCCTCTGGCTGCAATGAGAGAGGGTGTCGTAGGGACTGTGTTTCGTACCGCTGTTGTTAAATCGTCCTCCTCTTGCGCTCGGGTAACCTTCCGCAGTGAGCTAAACTATTAGGGGGTGCTATGAAGATAGTCGATTGTCATCGCCGTTTGCCCATAAAATTGTTCATGATGTCTCTGATCCCAGGTATTCGGGCAAAAGAGCACAAAGTTGAGTAGAATCGGTGGTAGAGGTTGCTAAAGACATTTCGACATTTCTAGAAGTAAGGGAGCCTTGCCACAAAGAAAACAACACAAGGGAACAGAACGTACTGGCGCTACAGTAGCCCGATTGCTGGAGCATTGAAGCTGCCGTTGGAACTGATCCGAGCTTGACAGATTCCAGGATTGTCTGCCTAAATACCTGCGAGGTTCAGCGAAGGCGGTAGGGGAGATTCCTCTTGAAAACCGACAGGAGGATCGCGGGAATGGCGATAAATCGTTTTCCGCCCTACTGGGAAAAGGCGATGGAAAAGAGCACCAAGCAGAAGCATTTTTTTTCTGGTGAAACTGAGAATGAAGCGTCGAATTCAAAAATGGCGAAGTGCACTTGACGGTGGATGACGAGGGCGAAGAAAATTACACTACCACCCTCCTGTGAGAGGAGTGAAAGACAGATTTTTGGTTAGTTCACCGCCAGCACAGGATATGGACCCAGGGAGGGTGTTCTCTACTAATTTAGGGAAACACGAAGGTGCAGGGTTCTCTTTGGGGATGGAAGGGGGATCTGAAAGCCTAGTGCTGCGAGGAAGGAGGGTGGAGAGGCTATAAATCTTAGAAATTTACATGCGGCACTTGTGCCACACTGAGAAAAATCGATGATCCCTTGGAGAAAATGGTTGCTCAACTCGACAAGAATAGCAAGTTCTACAGCCACAGACAATTACAATATATAAACTGTGCACGTCTGCCCATGATGCTCGGATGACAAGTAAATAGAGTACATTTCGCTGAGTTGTGGTAGAAAATGACGTCAAAAATTGCGTATTCCTACCAAGTTTCGTTTTGTATAGCTCACTGGACGTATTCTGTAGAAGTGTCTATCTACATATCAATTTTCGTACTTAAATTTGTATATTTATCGGTCCATCTACGAAATATTGCTGCATTCGTTGGTATATCGTATGCAGCTTTCTATTTGGAAGCAAAGCACTCAAAGCAGCGTCAGAAATGACATGATATCTACCAAAGTATTTTTGTACATTTTTTGTTGACGTTCGTAATTTGACAAGTGTCATCATTTCGTAATTTAGTGTGGAAAAAATGAAAAATCAAAATTTCTATTTGGTTCAAACTAATCATCGACCATCAAGTGAAAAAAAGCACAATCCTAAATCAGTTAATACATTTACATCACAATCATGTTCGGCAACAACCATCAATTTGAAATCATCTGAAGAATCCAGTACACAAACAAGTAATACAATTTTACAATTAGCATCAACTGAAAGTGGATCATTATCACCAGACAGTTTAGCAACAAGTCCACGACAACAAGACGAATTTCACCGACAAAATCGATCATTAACTAAAGAATTTCTAAAAAAATCCAAATTCACACCAACACCTCTAGAATCGTATACAATCCATCCGAGTGATTCGTATGAATCGAATTTCATTAAAAGTCAATCATTCAACGAATACAATAATTACTATCATCCGAATTTCATACAAGACGACAATTCAGATCAGAAAAGTTATGTAACATTCCAACAACAAAAATCCTGTTTAGAATTGAATTTTATGTTACCAACATTGTCCAGTGAACAGAAGAATCATCTAAGAGATGTACAACGTGCCAATCGATTATTACCGACAATACGTCGTGGACGTACTTTAAGTCCACAAATTTGTCGACCAGATCGTGGTACAAGAAAAATTCCATATATCGATCAAAGCAAAACGACTCTATCCAGCGCTACCACATTAGTTAACATCAAACGGGAACCGTTTCGTATACGAAATTATAAAGGGAACGATCCACGATACGATGAAGATTACTTGAAGATCAACTTTAAAACATCTGTTGTAAGATTTAGATTTTTATCAATTCTAACAAATCAATTCTATTTGTTTATTTGGTTTATAATAAAGGAAACTGCAACGATTTCAAGTGATCGAACATCTGCATCCACTGATTCGATAATACCATCATTGATTAACAAATTGAAAAATAAAGACGATTTGTATTTGTTGTAAGTTTTGTTGATAACAAACAAATTTGTAAAAGTTTTGGTACAATTTACAGGGATGCAGTATTGAAGAGTTTAGCTGAAATTATCGAAATTTGCCGTATAAATGGTGCTACACTTATCTATCCACATATGGCAAAGATCTATCAGACGATTATCGAATTATTGAAAAGTCCTAGAACGTACCTGTGTAGAACTGCATGTCAAGCTACTGGACATTTATTCGAATATGTTAAAGATACCCGAAGACCTGTAATTTATTTATTTGTTTGATTATCAATGGTTTAATTGTTATTGTTTTAGGAGTTTGATGATATTGTTGATATTTTATTAGCGAAAACAGCTGATGCTAATAAATTTATACGTTATGATGCAAATTTAGCATTAGATTGTATGGTAACACATATACAAACAACAAATGCAATACGTTGTTTATGTAATAGAGGACCAATACATAAAAATCCATTAGTACGTACAGCAACTGTACGTTTATTAATTTGTTCAATACTTATAAATGGTCCAACAATTTTATTAAATTCAAATACAAATGAATCAACAAAACGACGTATCTTTATCAATTTAGGTAAATTTTTAGATGATAAAAATTTAGAAACTAGAAAATTAGCTGAACGTTTATATAAAATATTATGTCGTGAATTGAAATTTGATTTATATTTAAAAAAATATTTAAATAATGAACAAATTAATAAAATTAAATCAACATTGAAACTTGTACAGAAGACACCACGATGATACTTTTATATACACATATGTTATGTTGATTATCATCATCATCATCATCATTATATAATTGAATTTGTATACATAATATATCTTGATACAGGTGCCTTTATCAATCTTTATTTTTTTTTTTTTTGATTTAATCACCATTTATTTTTCTAATGAAAACTATCAAATTATCACAACGAATTTTATACAAAACAAGGAAGCATATCAAAAGTTGGATCGCACAGAAGCGGATTAAGTAACAAATTCTAATGGTATATCTTTGTGTCCGTGGGCACTACGGCGTCCGCAAACTGTACAATTAGTAGGAGAGCCAGCAACGGTTTCATTCAAGTCATTTTATAACGCAGGGTTTTAGACGGAGGACTTATATAATTATTGAATCGTGTATAGATAAGGTTTTAGCACCTGACAGGTAAGGTAAATCGGTAACCGTGATAGTAACACGTTTGAATTTTTTACTGAAGCAAGTGTACCATGTGTAGATAACACTTGCAAAAATCCAGATCTCAATTCCACTGATAACACCCTTAAAAAAATTATTAAAATGTACGATTTTCATTCAAAACATGCGGTTCAATCGAGGGGTGCGGAGTGAGAGGCAGGTATAGTAGAAACAGTCAAAGGTTCGGCAACGCTGCGTTCTGCCCAGCATATGTAGAGTAGAGATAGTAAGCTGTACTTCTCTCTTTCTATATATGAGAGAGAAAAGACAGTTCTTTCCAGCGTTGTCGAACCGTCGACAGTTTCTGCCGTACCTACCTCTCACTCCACACCCGTCTGTTGAAACCAACGTTTTGATTGAAAATAGTACATTTTAATAATTTTTTTAAGGGTGTTATCAGTGGAATTGAGATCTGGATTTTCGCAAGTGTTATCTACACATGGTACACTTGCTTCAGTAAAAATTTCAGACATGTTACTATCACGGTTACCTAGTTACCTTACCTGTCAGGTGAGAGGTTCAGGTGCTAGAACCTTATCTATACACGATTCAATGATTATATAAGTCCTCCGTCTAAAACCCTGCGTTATAAAATGACTTGAATGAAACCGTTGCTGGCTCTTGGGCTAAATGTACAATCAACAAAAATAGTGCCAGTATTGTTGAACGTGCTCCAACGTGGACTCCTCTGCTGTACAACAATGTTATCTCCGAAACCGTAAATGATGGTTAAACTGAAGAAAATGGTTAGGACAGTTCGATAATATCTCTTATCATTTACGAATTATACAGGAAAAACTGAAAATTACTATTTTCTATTTTGTCTTGTAGCATCTTCATTTACAGAAATATGAAATAATGCTGGTGGTAACGACCTTCTATCTCTTCAGGACCACCATCAACTTTTTAAATACGGACCTGATTTAATTTAGATTTTTTTGTTTATTTAACTAAATTGTCTAAATTCCTTGCTTTCTTTAAGGACCGGTTCAGCTTCCATTCATTAATCACAATTTAAGTTTGAGCTTGCCCTAAATCATTTTGATATTCTTTGTCGTGTACATAAGGGTTATTTCAATAAAGAAGCAAACTAAAATGAGTCTTATGTTCAAGGAACATAAAAACTATGACCCTGTCCTAAGGTGATAGACAGTATTAAAATATAACCCAAACACAGGTCCGTATTTAAAACGATTAAAATTGACAGTTGTGGTGTAAAAACTAGTTTAAACTTTAAACCACATAATTAAAATATAACATACCCGCCCAAAATCCAAAATAAGAAATGCAGGTCCGTATTTAAAAAAATAAAATAAAGTTGATGGTAACCCTGAAGAGATGGACTGTCTTATCGAAAATTTGTTCCCGCAAAACTGAAGCCTACATGATTTTAATAAAAAAGTTCCTCTAGCATTTTTTGATATTTCTGTAAATGAACGTGTTACAAGAGAAAATAGAAAATTCGGATCTGTCTTAAACATTTTCTTAATCTCTTCTCCTACAATTTACGCTTTCCCAAACACCCTGCATTTTAAATCTGCAAACATCTTAATCCACCCCTGTTGAATTTCCCAACCCCATACAGTATAATAGTTGATTTCTATCTAATTTGGCATCTACAACAATTAGCACATATAGTTTTCGCACAATTTTATCTTTCCCGTTACATTGTTTGAAGGAATAATATGATTGCGTGAAAAATAATGTAAAAATCGACGTGTGCAGTAAGTCGTCACATACGTGAACTTTCCGCACTTGTCTCACAGATCTACAACGTTTACAACAATTAACATAGATAAACGATTTATTAAGGCCCAATTAATCTTCTGTACGTAAATCACGAATTAAAGTGAACTTAAGTCGAGATTTACGAAGCAGCAAGTTGAACCGATACTTAAAACTTAAAAAGACCACTTTTTTATTGATCAAGATTGCACAATAGACGCGTTTTAGTGCGTAATAAAACCACCATCACCAATATCAAATAGTCAATTTTAATTTTTCCTACTTATAAACTAATCAACAAACTAAATAAACCCTTCATCCCCCTATAAATAAATGCAATAAAATCGTTATTATCGAAATTGTTATCATATAGAAATGATATGTTTGGTTTTTGTTTGAAAATGGTCGAAATGTTGTTTTATTTTTTTGATCTAATATTGATAGGCATTAGAATTACCCTGACATACAAAATAGGGTGTTTACCCTATCCGCAACTACATTAATTATTAACTAATACTGATGGGTTTTGAGGAAATCTTGATGGTTTGCAATAACATTTAATACAATCGGATCTTCAATTTCCATACCATTCAATAATTGTTCTCTTGTCAAAACAATATCATAACTACTATCTTTTGTAACAAAAACAACCCTATGACGTCGTGTTTGTAGCATATTACCAATTACTAACTAAAATTTATAGATTAATAATAATAATAATGATAGAAATATTGGTAAATGTTACATTATGTTTATATTTGTTTAAAGAGTCTCTAGCTTTCGTTATCAAAATATTTTCGTCAGTCTCCAATTTGAATGATACAACAAAGGCATGCGGCACCCATAAACTAACTAATGGTGCTAACAGTTTTGGTACTAATTGTAGATGGATTGTGGGTGCACCAGCACCTGATTGTATCTTATGTACAGGCTACAAAAAAAAAAGTTTAATTTCATCGTTTTATATCGGAAATAATTCACAATCGGTTACCAATTGATCTGATGGTATATAAAAGTCGGAAACTGCAGCTGCTAAATATAGAAGAGCCCTACCACCGAATATTGCTAAACATTCACAAGCCGCCCGTAATAACCAAAAATAATCAGAGACTGTTGTGAATGTTACATAAAGAATACGACCATTCTCTTGGGCGTTTGTATAACTAGCCAAAATCGGCGCCAAAACATCCACACTATCCGGTTTTACTAAAACAAAAAACATTAATTAATTGATTTATGTAATTGATAATCGCAAATCTACCGGTGATGGTAGTATTAGGTCCTCGATCATTCAATTCCAACATATCCATGAATTTCTGACCATTAAAATGTCGCGTGAATGGTTCCAATGATTTTAAACGATGCATAAAGATAACAGCATAACCATGTTCGAGGAAATATTCAGTTGAAGCAGCCCCACGTGTACCAGCACTGAAATTATCAACGAATCGTACTGTATTATGTTCCAATGGGACTGTTGTACCGCCAGACTAAAACACAAACATAACCTCAATTTATTGTTTTATTGGTAAATTAATGGGCACTTACAGTGACTAAAACGATTCTTTGGCTGGTTTTATTGTGACGTTCACAGAATTCTTTCAATAAACTACGATTATCTTCGAAATCTGTTGGTGGTAAATGCGTAGCGTAGAATTCTTCCCAATGTGAAGCCATCTTTAATTATTATTTTCTACCTGTATGGGTTTTATTAATTAAATTGTCCAATTGTTCTGAATCTTTGTTTCAACTATTCTTATCTTTTACAATGGAAATTAATGGAATTTGGACTGTAGTAAACATTTTTCTTAGGAAATCTTTAACGTAGCGTCATCATTATAGGTTAGATTTTTTTACTGGTTTGTTTTTTCGTCGATAATGATAATTATGATAAATTAATTGATTTTATAATAAAATGATTTGTATGAATTATTAAAATATTTGTAAAAAAAAAATTAAAAATAAATTATTTATAAATAAAACTTATTGATTTTATAATTTTATGAAATTCGATAATAGATGGCGCTATCTTGAAACGTCATCATTCCACTCGACAAAGATGCCTATATGGCATTCTTTATGGTTTAGAAAAAGAGCGAGACTCCTTCCAAGAGAAAAAGGTTAAAGTTCTATAGCCTATAATCTAGAATAAGAACCCACACTCTTTTTTCTATCTATTTTCTTTAATGACACACATAAGCTATATGGGAAGATTTTCTATCCTTGTTTACTATGGTTAAGATACCGTAATGGAAAATTTTAGGCCCTTTTTCTATCTAATTGAAACATAATTTAATTGGAGATGCAAAGTGACAAAAAGCACTAAAAAATAGTCGGAGCCATATAGATTTATTGAGTAGAGCCCTCAAGATGTTTATACCTTTGTCGGGCTCTTGTATCAGATGGATAACAAACAATATAGCAACAATAATTTGTTATCCTCAAATAGTAGGAATGCATACAATTTTTAACGCTTATGGTTATGGATGGTTATCCCTGTAACTAAACC
>JAZBGY010000467.1:6761-22861 GCA_037414755.1 Lydus trimaculatus | reverse complement strand
CATATATCAGACGAAGATAGAAAACCAATATGGTGGAACGCGAAATCTTCTCCGAATGCAAACCGACATACGTTCATATATTGAAGAAAAGGAGCAACTATATCATTTTAATGCAACAAAAAAGAACAAATAGTTCCAAACTCTCTTGATCATGCCTTACGGTTGTTGGAAAAAGCGGTAAAATTTGAAAATGCTAAGAATACTAGAGTATTCATACTAAAATTAGAAATAATCCGGAGAGACCTTCGATATCGACACAACTGCCCGGATTGTAGAGGACACTAGTGTATCTCCAAATCCGGAATAGATTGTTTTGAAAACAGTTTCCCCGTCAGTTGTTCTTTAGTCGTGGTAGATGTGTGTTGTAATCGTTTAGCGGGTTATCAAAAAATTTTCAAAAAAAAAGGAACGATCCAAAAATTTCCCGGAAATAATTCGAAAGTGTTCGTGTACATTCATCAGTATTTTATTAACAAATCTTTTAAATAAATTGCAATTGCCAAGATGTTATTATGATTGCTTTCGGATTATTTTACCATATGAGGACCATGCTGGGTTGTATTTTGAATAGTAAGTTTTGTTTACCATTCCCACATCTATTTGGTTGTATTTCGTGGTATTTGCGCGTTATATAATTATTGTTGTAATAATTTTACATAAAAAATACAAACAAATAGAGAATGTTAGAAAACCGGATTTAAATGAAAGAATATTTCGAAATTGAGTTAAAAAAAAAGAAGCAGGAAGATTATGGAAAACGAATTGTGGACTCTTGTAGAATTTTAAATAGCCTCGCTCATGACTCATTTTAATGTTTTTCTCTTTTTGTCTCTATTTCATTGCTTGAACTCATTTTTTCGCCTTCTAATTATAAATTAGACAAATTACAAATAATTAATTGGTAATCGTTGAAATTGATGTCACCAAATTATCAATAAAACCTTCTTGTTTCGTTACCAATTCATGAGAAGCGGGCCAAGCGGAAATAAAATGCAAAAAGTTGCAATATTTCTGAAATTACCCCAACTTCCGTTCAAATTACAAAAAAAGCGTCATTTAAATTAGTTGTTTATGGATTCTCGTTATATGAATATCCAAACAAAGTTCTTTTATAACAGACTTTTGAGCCGGATTATTTGGGGATCTGCTATGATGAGGACACGATTTAGCCAAAAGTAAATACATATGGATTTTACCATTTTTTTTCCGTAGTAAAGAAAAAAGAGGAGACACACTAATATTTAGATATAAAAGAAAAGCTATATTCATCCATTCAACCTTGGTATACCTACCTCTACCTACACTTATAAAGGATCAATCCAATTTTTCTGGTCGAGTGGATAATTTTTCGTGCCAATTTCACCGCACTTTTCCCCCACACACACATACACACACAAAATACAAATTATATCAATAATATTGGCAAAATTTCAAATAAGACCACAAGATGAGAGAAGAAAAAAGAAACTCAATAATCTTCACCATGATCTTGATCGATTTTAAGTTCAAAGTTATTTAGAATTTCAACCAGGAAAACAATAATTGTTTTCTATATTTAGCATAATTCGGATATAACGAATTGTTTATAAATCGATAAAAATCAGTAAAATCCCAATAAATTCTTATTTACAACCGTTTTATGTCTGTATGGTATGTTACAATTTTATTTTTAATTTCATCACACCAAAATATCGTTCTAAATTTATCGAAAAAAAACCAATTAGACAACAGGACCGTATTAACAGATTTGTGATGTCAGTGACACTACCAAATTAATGGCGGTATAGGTATGATGCATTAACCTATAAATGTATCTCATTAAAATTCAGGAAATTCGCAAAACAATTATAAATCTTTCTAGGACCATTTAACTTTAATAAGAGTTGGATAGTAAGATGTTTGCTAGACTAATTTAAACAAACAAATTCAAGTTAATTAAATAAATTAACACTAAACTATATCTGACTATTATTAACAATAAGAATTATTGTTAGTGTTTGAAATTAAACACTAATTGTTGTAATAAAACAACAATGTAGCAAACCATTTGTTAAGTGTCTAGCACAAGTATAGTCGGTCTATTTTAATTAGTCGTCTTGACTATGCGAATGACAACACTATAAAGTATTTGAATGGCTTCTTTAACGACAGCCCGGCCAAATCCGGATAGACGTAGTATAATAGGAATCATTCAAATTATAAAACTAATACCTATTTCCGGCTCTTCCAGATAAGTCAGACAAATCATTCATAAATGTCATATAGTACCGGATATAACGAAGAGAAGTAGCGGGGAAAAAAAACACCAATAACAATCGTACTATTAAACTCTCTATTTTGAAATGAAGTTGACGTAAAATAAGACCGCTATTGTCTGTTGATGGGGTGTCATAGTATAGGACGGTCGAGGGGGATGGTTGAAAAATCAATTCTAACAATGCTTTATTATAAAATATATAGAATAATATTGATTCAATTCCCCCAAAATGGTGGTAATAATAATGATAACAACAACAAATAATAGGTGGGACAGATATACAGTTGATTCTATAGTTGTAACAAGTTTAAATTAAATAATTAAACAATTTTATGGAAAAATGTGAAAGGTGAAGGCTTTTCTATACGTTAACTCATCAATAATGCAACATCTGTCTCATCTATCGTTAAATTTGATTATACATAGTTATACACGACACATATACAGAGAGAGGACAAAAGTAGAAAATGGAATTATACTAATTATGTTAATTATATTGTAGTTTATTTCAATGGAAATGTAGATTTTATTATACAAGTCACTCTCAATCTTATGTCTTCGATACTTAAAAGTCTTTATATTGTCCTTAAGGGACACTAATTCCTTAATTAATTAGCGCTATTTACATTTCACTCAAGAAAAAATTGTATACTCCACCGATTGTAATTAGTCAACTTGACTTGCAATAAAATAGATGGCAATAGAACTGATATACAATATGCGACAGCAAAATAGGTACATAGAGAAAAGCCGCTCTCATAAAAAGAAACTGGACAGCCATAAGTGGTATTTCTAGTATCCATCTTTGTCTGATACTACTGCCTAATATAATGTTGCTGATGCTTTTGATGAAGACAGCAAATGTTTATCAACAATTGGTCTGATGTATAAAAGAGCGGTGATATATTGAAACCGAACTAGAGATGAGTGGCGTCAACAACCGACGTTCTGGCTATTTATCTCAACTTATGTGAAAGCCATGAAAGTGGGTATAGCGATGCTTTCTCCCATGTACCTAGTTTACTGCCGCGTACTGTATGCCACTATAGATAGAGATATTTTAGCGTATATTTACAACAAAATCAATTACTTATAATGTTTATTAGAAAAAAAAATCGTTAATTAATCCTTCCTCTACTTCCTACTTTTCCGGTCTTAACGTATTTCCGGTTGATTTGTTTGATTGTATATTTAGTTTTAACGGAAGTTGACAATTTGTATTGATATAGAGATAGGTATTTTAACTGAAATTTTAACAATTATCTTGTTAATTGTTGTGTTTTGTAAACTATATCTCTTCTGGTAATTACATTAAGACGATAACTATTCAATTTAATTTGTGGTTGCAATTCAAATTTCATCTCAAGGATTATGCTAATTTTCGTATAAAATGAGATAAGATTTTCCATTGTAATAGAATAATTTGTTTTGGTGTTTTTTTGCTTCTTCCTCCTCCATGATTTGTAAGAGTGCCAGAAGGTAGATGGTGTATATTTGGTGTCTTTGTCGCACCTATTGCATTTGTCTGTAATATTAGTGAGATAGACAGAGATCCGACTATGTTCCAATGAAGAAGAAAATGGCGGGAAATGTCAAGCAGATCAAATTGAGTTTACATAACTGTATATGTTAGAAAAAATAATAATGTATTGTTGCCCGCTAGTGGGTTTTTATAAAGCTTCATTTCCCAACCAAAAGCTTAAACCAATGAAATTTCGCATTTAATTCAAATACCACCCCTGGTATTATCCGCTTATTCCTATTGTGTGTTGTCAAATATAAAATTTTTATTTTACAGATTTTATTGCACTACCACCACCACCACCACCAACAATATCATCATATCAACATTGTAACAACCACTGATGTTATTACAAGCAGTTCCGGGTGAATCTGGGACAAAGTCCACAGATGATTCCCGAAATCACCAACAACAACAACAACAGGATGATGGAACAAACACACATATTCTTGATTATGCTCCAGCACCTGGTTGGACGGTTCATGTTACCAAAGATGGTCGTCTCTATTATTGCAAGTAAGTTTTCTAAACGTATTTTCCGGAGAGAAGAAAAAAAAACAAAGTTTCCGGATCAATTTCGGGATTGTTGAGATTAATCCGATTGATATCCGGTTTGTTTGTTATCTATTTGTCCGACGTTCTAAACACGATCATTCTCAATTAATTCAAATGAAATGAAAGAAAATTAATTGGAAAATTGTTGACAAAAGCGAAAATTCGTATTTTCGACTCTTGTTTGATTGTTTGAAAAATACTTGATGAAATTTGTTTGGAAACTTTCTCTTTTAATAAATTTGCCTACCTACTATTTACCATGTTGATAAGAAATTCGCGCAAATATAAACTTTTCACTATCACAAAAGTGGTGGAAAATCGTCTTAATCAAGTTTAATGCAAAAAAGATTATAATATTGCTGGAAAAAACTACAATAATAAGCGGGAAAAAAAAACGAGAAAAAGAAGGATAGAAAGAAAACCACCCTTTTACCCTTATGGAAGTTGTCATGTCATCATTTGTCTTTGTCTTTCATGATAAATGAGTTGTGATGAAAATGTGGAATTCTGACATGGAGTGGTATTGCACCACATCACAATCCAAAATGCGGGCGATAATTTCTAAAATCTTATTGATGCTTTGGTCCACATAAAAAAAAACAAACAAAAGAAATAGTCCGGTATTTATACAGCAAATTTATTGGTCGACAATTGACGTCACTTAACTACCATCACTCATCTGGATCAATGTTAATAAAACAGTAAAACTCTATTGTTGTTATTATTGTGAACTGGGGAAAGAACTCTCCAAACACCTGTCAAAGCTATATTACTGCTACTGCTGCTAATAATGAAGTTTAGGGTTCATGTCGTTCCCGTTTTAGCTCTTTGATCATTCATGTACCCAGTTACTGATTATAGGTCGTTATGTATTCTTGTGAAATTCGAACGATGGGTAGACGGGGATTTCTAAAAACAGCTAATTTTCTAATTTTTTTTTTGTCAATATCTACAATAAATAATAAAAATAATAACGATCAAAACGAAACAGTTTATTTACCACAAGAATTCAATTGTTGATCGAACAATGAGAAATGGTGGAAGAAATAACAAGATTTCCGCTAGTTTAACTGTCATTTCTCATTCGATCATCCATCGAATCGGTACGAATTTAACAAAGTGAAGAATGAGAGAAATCTTGTAATGTAGGGCGCGTCTACATAAAGATTAACAATACGAATAAAGGTAGGAACACACTGGATGTTGTTGCGTAGAGTTGTATTAGCAGACCTCGATTTTTATCATCATTGTTGCGATCTCTATATGGGTTATTGTAACGTGACGTATGGGGGCTGCTTCTGGATTCAGGTTGCACCTTAGAGTATGTCCAATCCATTTGTGCTCTACCAGGGGCGTGTCACGACTCGTAAGCTACCCTTAGCTCAGGAACTGACTGAATTGGTTTGCAGAGTCAGTAGAGGTTGACCGATTTGCTCGAAGGAGCTGTAATTCGAAGAAAAACCGGTAGTTGGCATTGTCTGAGAGCGCTGATTGTGACCTTTCTGCCTTTCGCTCTGTGAATTGAGCCGAATGGCAGCTATAGCATGCTCAACGCACTGTCTTCTTCTATTGACCAATGACGTATATTGTATCTATTTATGATCCGTACCAGTGTAGTGTAGACGTGCCCTTAAAATCGTAGCACAATATCGTTTTTTTAACGATATCTCCCCATGGCTAATTGATTCAAAAAATATCGATTAATTACAAATTAATAATAGAAGAAATGAAAATTATATTCCGACTGTTGGAGATTTAAACGATTTCAAACTTTTCCTGAGATTGGATGTGAGAGACAAAGTGGAGGGTGATAAAAAATTGGCAATTTTTCATTTTTTGTTGTAACTGAATCCCTTAGGAGATTTGACACAAAAAAATTTCTTTTCTTTTTTAAATGGAATATCAAATTCAATCAATTTTTTTTTTATTACTATTTCAACGGAAAGTATTGAAACTTTTCCCATTGGTCCTGTGCTGTGCTCTATATTTCCATTTAGATGCTGTTCCAAACTTGCACGTTACGTGAATACGTTTAGTAACGCACATGCGTAGTTCTTACAGATTAGCGTTTGCGTTTAGTATCCGGAAAGTCTCAAATAAAAATCTCTACATTTTATTTTGCTCTATAAATTGCATTTTGTATAGATACCTGCACGAACTTAAATTTGAACATTTCACAATGTATAAACTCATTTCATTTACATGAAAATTCCGAGCTTGGGGAATTTACAACATGACAAGAAGAAGTTTCGTGGAGCATATATCGTGGATATGTTATCGTAGAGCAAAGAAATTCCATTTTAATGACTTTATAACGTTACCACCACCAACCACCATCATCATCATCATTATCTATTAATTGTAATTAAAGTTTAGAAAACAACCACAACTTGAATGAAATTATAAAGTCTTTAACAATACTTGAAGGGGTTTCAGCGTTTATTTACAAAATTCTTGACAGTTTTAATAATAAAATTTTCATTGTTTGAGGCTTTAGGCGGTTTAATTCAATGTTTTCCAGTAGATGTTTAAAACTTTTCGATTTAATATGAAATGAAAAAAAGAAAACTGTTGAAAACTTGGAAAATATTAATCAAATATTGGAGAATTTCCAGTTTTTAAAATAGAGACACGTGCCAAAATTGTCTAATATTAAAATAAAAACGTTCCACAAATAGATCGACAATACACGATATCTCTCTGTTGCACCAATCTTTACAACACACTAGACGAATTTCAAATGAGTGCGATAAAGATCGAGCTATAATTCAACAACCAATAATAACACTACCTTTGAATGACATCACAATCGAGATGAACCAATAATAGCATTGCTTTTAAATGACATCACAATCGTGATAGTCAAGTCAGATTTGGTCGACTATACTAGTTTTTATTTATTTTTTTGTTAATTTCTTCAAATATGGGAGGTTTAAGTGGTTTAAATCTAATTTTTCTTTCTCCAAGTGCTTAAAATTGACAATCCAATTCCGTTTTAAGTTAATTGAGTTTGTCTGGATATCTACGCCAGGCGTGGTTCGCACGAATTGTGAAAGTCAGTATAAACAGCTTAACAGTCCGGAAATTTTGAATAATTTCTCATTATGTAACAAAAAATAATAATAATAATAATAATAACAAATAATTAGGTGTAATAAAGTTCACTTTCATTATATCTATCTATCTTTCTCTTCTTATTTGTTGTTCACTTCGTTATTTAACAGCCAATTGTTACTTCCTTTCGATTTTTCCGGTCGTTTTTTTTTTCGCTTCTACTGCTCTCCCTTATACTTTCATCTCGTTATTCTATCACATCTTTACGTCTTTTTCAATCTTGTAAATTGTCAACTTGATAGGAAATTGTGTTTTAAAAGTTTAATTGGCTGCTGTTATCCTCTCAGTGTATATCTTTATTATTATTATTTTTCTTTATTTTGTTTGAAAGTTTAACGCAATTTTTTTTTGCATGATCGATACGTTTTTGATGATGATTGAGTGCGAGATAGCTGCAGCATTGAAATCAAATTAACGAGTTGTTAAAGATTTTCCAAATCGATTCGTTTCCATGCTGTTGTTCTTCATCATGTTCTTCCATCGTCAATAAGTGGATGAGAGAAATTCATATTTTCTTTTTTTGCCTTCCATCCAAACCTCTTATTATTCATTCGCCGCTTCATTTCTAAAGCAATTTAATAATGAAAAAGGCTGAATAATTGGATTGATTCATTTTTTTTTACGAATAATTTCACAATATCTCAATGTTATTGTTTAAAACAAACTGATGTCAATCATTTCTATGTTTAACAACAACAACAACAATGAGATCATTGCATAAGAATTGCTATTGTTTTCAGTTTTTTTCCAAAATCTTGATTTGAATTAGAACTCATCAGTTTTCAGTGGATGACTCTAAAATTAATTACGTCTTGAAAACTAATTATATCAACATGTCTTATCATCTTTTTAATAAATGTTGTTTGTTGGATTCATTAGAAAGCATTTTTTTTTTTGTTAATTAGAAAAACATTTCATATTTCAAATTATTTTCATCTTCAATCTGGAACAACAAAGAGATTTCAGAAATCTATCGACTGAAAAGAAGCCCTAATTAATCGACAGAATGCATCTATTTAATGTACAAAATTTGAGGATCATTAGTCACACAACAGCAGCGGAACTGTTTAAACGATAAACATCCCTAGATACTAACGATAAGACTTAACTATCATCCCCTTTGTGAATTTTGGCATAATTTTCTAGCGATTTAATCTTTAATGTAAAACCATACAAGATATGGTGACAGAATCGACGTAAATCACGTGGTGCTCTACTAGCGCTACTTGTTTGATTCGTTGAACTATACGCTCGTTATTCTGCTGTTTCTCTAATTATTCTCGTAAAGATTGTGATAGAGATCAAGATAGATTTTTATGGAGAATACGAGTTTTTATTATTGTTATTGTTATTGGTAACAGATGTAATAGAAATTCAATTTGATTCTTTAAGGTAAAGAAAGTGTCCTACATTGTTTTGTATCCATTATTGTCGATTATTCCACACTTGTTTTTATATATTGATGGACTTGTTTAGTCATGATGGTTTGTGTTTTATTCAAAATGACATTCCAGGCGTTTACATAGTGGGTACATGTTGGAATTTTATTGTCACCATTACAATGAAAATAACCACTTTTTTTTTTCTCTATGTGTTTTAGTTTCTATAACCGCAAATAGAAATTTTGTTAGAAGAAGAAAGTTTGATGAATTAACTAAAACAGCTTGGTGCATTTTTACGAAACAAAATCTTACATCCTTTCGTTTCTTTTTGTTTTTTTCTTAATTAGTCGAACTTTAATTCCAACATAATTAAAACTACATTGGAATACTTAACGTGGTGCAACTGTTGGTTAGATGGATTAATCACTTCTATTGTAATAACAATTGTTTGTTCAAGAAACTTTAACTAAAGCTTACCGTACACGTTCAACTTCCTATCATTCATCTTACAACTAGATTGTGACTAAATTTCTGCTAATTTTGCGTGGACGTGTATGTTCTACTTTAGATCGCTTCCCGGTGAATTAAATCGTTTATTTTGTGACTTGCTTCACCTTTTTTTCTTCATTTTAATTTCCACTTTTTCCTTTTTATTGTTTGCAATTTACAATAATTCTAATCTAGTGACGTTTCTGTTACATTTTTCTCTACATTAAGATGGTTTTCTCGAGTTCCGGTATTCCACGTATATATATATGGAAGAAAGCTTTGGAATGAATATTTTAAATATTCGAACAAGTAAAATGTTAATGAGTTTTGTTTAAAAGTTTAAACAATAAAATTGTACATGCAACTATTTTCTGGATTGTTTTTCTATTAACTTCACTAAGGCTGTGCATACTAATAGATTTTAAATAGATTGGAATGCGAAATACATTTTTTTAACAACACAATTTAGATTGTTAATTGTATCATTAACACTCTTCTGTATATGTATAATAGGAATGTTCACATTCTAAACACAGGAAATATAAAGTATTTATTAAAACCAATACATACATATCGTTATTTCGTTTATAATTTTAATTCGTCATACGTCTAGTTTTTCTCTCATTTAAAGCCAGTTGCAAAGATAGAACTATAAATGCGACTATAACATCGATTTACGACTTTATAGTTTACTGAATGAGACTATAAAACAAGGTAGTTTAGACTAAATAAACTGTTTTATAGTGAAACAAAATTAACTTGATGCTGCTAGTCAAGTCAAATATACTTTACTATACTCGATATTTCGTGCTTGTAATTCGTCTTAATACAACGCCCCCAAAAGTAATTTGCGTTATCCTTTGGAGACACAACGGAAATACCATGTCCGTCCACCCTTATCAAGCTACCCTCTGGGTATACGTGTGTACACGTCAATCTCTATACATTGATGTGAGTTGATATCAATACGAAAAATCGAATTCTAAATTGGAATATCTGCGGAAATCAATGGACGTGTTGTTTTGTGGTGGCTATATATCCAGGAATTTTGGACTGATTCTCTATTGATTGTGTGTCGAGAGATGGCTGGGGTGGTGTCGTCTCATCGTTGCATCATACTATATCGTAAAGTATCTGCAATTTCTCCAAATATCTGTGTGCATATTTGAATTTATTTATTTAACAATGCATGACTTGTTGTTGACCTTCTTTTTGTTGTCTTGTATTCCTCTCATGGAATTGTAAAAATAATCAAGCCAGATCGAATTAATTTAATTCGCTTGTCAGTCGTGTGTTTTAATGAATTTTGCAAGTCGTGTTTAATTTATATCGAAGAAACATATAAAGTGAGATAGATAGATTGAGAGTTTTATTTGTTGTTCACTGAGATTTACTGGGTAGTTTCCAGTCAACCAACCAACCAACAAACTAAATAACTCCTAGTTTTAAATTAACTGTTATTCAAAGTCAAAGGCATACAAGGGCGGATATAGGAGGTGCTATTATAGGAACATCACAAAATAAACAACAATTCGATTTTAAATTATATCGTAAAAGTGGAATAATCATTTGTTTACAACTTTCTTTAGAAACCTTTTGATATTTTCCCCCAGTTAACAGTCCATCGTTGACTTATCATTCTTGAATAAGACTTCCAGGTGTTACTCAATCCTTAAAAGTTTTAATTTGTGATGTCGATTCCTGTTTCTAGAACGTGATCTGATTATGTTCATGACAATAAATCGGATTGTTCCAATTTACAACGTTATGCGATATCTGGGACTCTCCACCACCCCCACAAAAAAAAAAAGTGGTAGTTGTTGTGTTGAATATTGATGAGGAAATGCAGACTTTTTCAGCTACAAAATCTCAACATTATCGTTACTATTCACAACATGTTCAAACATTAAATCTAGTTGTAAATCTCTATATAGTAATCAATGTTGTTGCTGTTGGTAATAGTCAAGGTTAAATTTAACGAAACATTAGATCGTTCAGTATTCAAGTTCAATACAAATTGGTTCAAATCGTGCATATAAGTCGCTCCATCTCTCCTGTGGTTCACCCTTAATTGAGCATCGATTAGTGCTGAAAGATTTAGTTAAACTTGTCGCCTATGCTACCTTCGCGT
Organism: Lydus trimaculatus; assembly: GCA_037414755.1. Taxonomy (NCBI): domain Eukaryota; kingdom Metazoa; phylum Arthropoda; class Insecta; order Coleoptera; family Meloidae; genus Lydus; species Lydus trimaculatus. Next base: position 11,411 of record JAZBGY010000467.1, on the reverse strand, counting down.
TTTACAGCGTATAACACAATGAGTGACGTAAGTCACGTGATGTATTGGTCTTAGTTTTTCTCATATCGTCCTTGGTACGGTCCTGTATTCCTATGAGAGCATGTCATCGTTAGCACCTGACACTTTTCCCATTATATACTGCCACACATAATAAACTTCAACTGAATTTTTCGGTGATGAAAAACAAGGTGGTGAAGTTTCAGTATTCATAACGGCAAGTGTGTTGCACAATTGACAATACACGTACAAGTCGAAAATTCTGTCAGATTTCTTCCTATAATAGTTAGAATTCAACATGTTGTTTCCGTATATTTGTTTGTTAATTAATGGAATTTAGCTCTAATCACCCAAATGTGTAAAAAAAAAATAGAACTAGAGACACTAGAGGGTTGATAATTTCGTAACAACACAACAAATACAGAATTAGTAGAGGGTTAAATGACATTTTCGACTGTAAATTGTGAAAAAAAAGTGTAACTAACTGGAATTGTAGTAGTAACAAGGGTAGGGGCCCATCATGTGTGAAACTCTAATGATCAAACTTTCCTTGACGTTTTTATACTTTGTGAACTTTCCACAGAAAATGATGATAATAAAATAGCAATGATACATTCCATTAAATTGTGGATTTTTCACCACCCCCCCGAAACAAAAAAATCGCTATTTCCTTCAACACAGATGTGTTGAAATGTGCAACAGTCAAGCGAGAGAAATAACCCTTAACATCCGTTTCCTCACTGTTTCAACGATGAATTATTGTTTTATTACGATACGCACTGTTAATAAATAAACTCCTCTCTTGTTGTTATCCCAATTTTCTCTTAATTAATTCTCTACGTTAATACTTTGATAAGAAAATACAGTAAGGGTGGGCAGAATTTTATCATAGAATGGACGGTGTACGTAATAACCAAAAGGTTGTTAATAATCCAAGTTGGTACAGTTATTTACAACGTATCCCATCTATTTTGATTTGACAATGCGAAAGAGTGGCGTAAGTGTAGTAACGTTGTCGTGTTTTACGGATGTTATTTCAACTTTCCGGAATCATCTTCTATATAACTGTTAGGAAGAGGTTAAATTGAATGAAAATTAAAGTAGGAAACTTTGTACCAAATTATATCGGATCCTATATTCAATTGATTCTAAATTAAATGAAATTGTAACTTTTCCATTTTCAAAATTCTTGTCACAATCGCCACTACCATCACCACCTACAATATTATTATGATGATTTTTAATGGAAAACTCATCCAGAATTTAATAGGGATAGTTTGAAATGGTTTTGCATACACACGTATTGGATAGGTGTGCTTTTAGATTAGCATATTTCCGGTATTAACGTTTCTACTGCTATCCGTTACCAAACAACCCCTATATTCAACATCACCGCCATTAACACAATAACAAAATCACTCGTATTTACGCCGCTCTCATTTATCATTGGATTTTTAATCAAAACACGTTATCATTTTACACAGCTATCCGACATTATGTAAATAATATTTTATTTAAATATAATCAATGATTTCAAAGAGAATAATTGATAATATAAGGTTGATTCCGACATAAACAATTATGTATTATTTTGTAGTTTTGTTAGTGGTTCGGATGGAACAAACCTAATAATAACAAATGCGTTTAATCGCATTTCCGCCAACATCGCGACAAATACCGCTAATAATAGCCTTGGCAAAGAACGAGACAACCACACGGACGCCTTATAATCATATTTATATTCTTGTAGAAAGACACATTATAAATTGATATACATATATTCATATTGCATCACAATTGCAATACTATAAATGCAACTTTATGCATTAATCATTTTTATGATAGTCATATAGATATGACGAATACTTGTGTAAACAATCAGTTTTGTTGCATTTTCTTTTATGTGTGTTTCTATTTCCGTTCATACTAATACAATGAGGGTTACTCAAATTATACACGCTTAGTTAAGCCTGCGATTCGTTGTGTTGTTTGTCCAACATGAGATACGGATCATTAATCAATCATTCTAGTACAGTGTCAATGTAGTCGGTGATTGGACCATAAATGACAACGATTATAACCGAACACTGTGATAGACACCGACAATTGGGGCAACGTTCTATACAAGGTCATATAGAGATAGAGATCGAGATCAAGACTTGTGTGGAATTGCATTTGAAGATTTGATTGTGTTTAGCTTTCATCTGTAGAAAATTTATGTCTTTCACCGTATTATCGTGTTCTTTTCTTTGTAATTTCAATATTTCCATCTCTCTATAGCAACAAATCTCGTTCCGAATCCATTAACAATCCCTTTTGTTCTATAATTTTTGTCGTATAAAGCGACTCTTATCCATTACCATCACACACACTACAGTTACAGTTTTAATCAAGCACATTGCTGTGTATATCGAATGAAACATAGGAAAAAAACAACAACAACATGAACAACACAGGTTAAATTACATGAAATCCAGTTTTTTTTTATTCTAGTTTCACCTGATGTATTATCAACAATAACGTTTTTTTGGAAATACACGAATTCCCAAACAAAATTTTAATCCATAGAGTGTTTTAACTTTGTAGTAAAACACAAATATTATACATCTTTAAAGTCTTCTGGGGTGTGTTACACTAATGTTTTGTGGTTTAGTGTCGTATTTGTCGCAAAATTTCCAACCATTCCACCCTATAAATTCATAAAGGGACGTATTTATAAATCCTTAGAGAGAGGGATGCTGGTGACGTTGATGAATGTAGAAATTTTTAAATTATCCGAACTTTTACTTTATAATTTTTAATTAATTAAGTAATTAATTAATTATAGATGGAAATTATTGTTTTAATATAAAATGTGGTTGTTGTTGTTGTTATTAAAGCAGATGTGTCCACCTGGTGATGTTGTTTTTATTTTCTAAAAGTTTAGCAACTGTCTCTAAATGGTTGCTATTTTTATCACCACCATCATTATGGTGATAGTTAAAAGAAAGTCTGGTAAACTGCTTTTGTATTTCCATTTCTGCTTGGGAGTTTTTAGAGAAATTACTACGATTTTTGCAATAATTTCCTGTAATTTGATTGAAAGAAAAGGAAATTTTTAATCGAGAAGTCGGAAAAGTGAAATTAAATGAATCGCTAGCTAGCTAGCAGAAGAAAATGATTTTTCTGTATTCATCTAAATTATTAAATATCTTAAAATATCTTTGAAACAATAAACAAAATTTTACCGGATGGAAGTATTGAGGGAGGAACAAAATACGAAAAGACTGATAGAAACCAGATCAAGTTTTATTATAAAATTTATATTAAAGTTTATTCCACCTAATATTTAGAAGTGTTTGGTAAATTTCAATATTTACCAAGTATTTTTTGTAATTTGATTTAAAATGAGCGGAAATTAGTGTGATCGCGGTTCGAGCCCTTGTGGAGGAAAGCTATTTTTTCTGTTGTTCTATTTGAATTTTCAATAAACTAAAATGGGGATATTGTCTGTTATATTCGTTATTTTGAATCATTTCGTTATTGAAAAAAAAACCAACCAATTTAAAGGCGTTCCAGTTATGAAAACAGTAGAGTGTGTACTTGACATAAAGGACTTTGCCCCCGTTTCCCACATTAACACTCATCTGTGAAAACAATTGGGACGCAATTCTCAAGGATTCTTATTGTAGTAGGATGACAGCAAAACCGATAACTATAAAGTTTCAATTTATTCAAAATCTATAAATAATACATTCCATCCATACAAATTATTATCAAAAATGTTGGTATAATAAAAGGTATATTTGCAGTACTAAAAGGGTTTCATATTAGAGAACTACTTGTATTAAATTTCAATAAGTAATCGTTGATTTATCTTCTGGTAGTGGCATTTGCAATTCCTATACAATTGGAAAAACGATTCAATTCATTCGATTTTCCATTTGAATAGACTGCTGTGTTATCGTGTGGTTCGACCCAGGTTCTGTTAGAAGAAAAAAAATGATAAGTTACTACTGTAGTGGAAAGACGTGAATCTCCATCTCGATCTGCACTTATCTATTTCTATCGTCTCTCTCGCACTTATTCTATCCACTTTTAAATTATAGAGATTTACAATGCGTACGACAAAGATACACAATATCGTCCATCTATTTGTCTATCTATTTAATAGGAAAATGGTGGAATTGTTTTGTGCAGCTTGGATATTCGTGTGTATTGATCAACTCTAGGTAGATATACGTATATTTTATTAACAATGCTGCCGGTTTTTCATTTTTATTCAACAAAAAAAAAAGAAAGAAAAAAGTGTATAAAGTATTACCACACGTTCAAACTAAATCCGATTTTATTCAGTTTGATCAGACATTCATTCCCTTAAAGTTGATCTAATGAATATTTATCAGGTACGATATAAAATCTGTGAAGTTTATTCAATTCAACACATGTTTCTGATGATTGACAGTTTTCAATTTCAAAACAAACAATATTTACCGCAGAATTAGAAAATCATTGAATTGAAGAAAGTCGGCCAATTTTATCTACTCTCTCTACGCTATATATAATCGTATATGTCTCCCACTTTTCGGTTATAGTATACGATTTAAGTTTAATATTCCAATTTCGAGCAAGTTTCCTAGTGAAAAGCTCTTGAAATCACGGCATGAAGACATT
>JAZBGY010000466.1:5835-53792 GCA_037414755.1 Lydus trimaculatus | reverse complement strand
CCCCCATTCCGGCGCCTATGCTTCGACACATCCTAGTTCCGGCTCTGCTTATTCGATTCGGTATTTTTTTTTTAAAACAAAAAGTTACGTACACAGCTTATTGAATAATCCAGTGTACAGACAGTTTCATTTTTCAAAAACGTTCTCTTTACACAGTGAACGTTGCTTTTGCCTTTCGGGAATTGGGGACGAAATACTGTTGTAGACAATTAATATATGAATTTTGAAATCATCCTCTCTCTATATAAATTGCTGAAATCGAGAAATCGATATTCACAAATATAAAAATGAATAAATCAAACGAGATTTAGAAGAATTTAAGGTTATTTCACGCTCAATTTAACAAAATTTGCATAATACTTTCCTGATTTTTTTTATGCTTCTCCCCGTTTTTTTCCCCCCGTGTTTTATTAGTACAAAAGGTACACAAAATAGAGAAGAGACGACTGTCACCTTATGTTGGTGTAATTTTGCAATTTTTCACGATTAAATCTGGTAGCCGTCCTGTAATAAGAATTTTTTTTTTTTTAAAAGTAATAAAACAACAAAAACATATCACATTTTTTATAATCTCTTCATTCTCTTTAACATGTTTCTCATAAATATTGATAAGATAATTAAAGATAATTTGATGATATGGCACAGCGACAATGTTTCACACAAAGACTTGGAGGTTTTTTCCATTATTTTTTGGTTCTATTCGCTTATCCTCCTAGTCCTGGATGAATCACAGTCAATCTTCACAATCCTTTTCTTTATTATTTCCTCTTTTGTACTTGTTGTTTTTTTTTGATTGTTATTATTATGTTTATTTATTTTATTTTTTTTGGAATAGAACTACAATTTTTGATAAACACACATTATTCGAATTGATTCGAACTATTTACACCGACAGTAGAAATAAGAAAAATAAGTTAAATTACATAATAATTTGATATGAACAGTCGAGAATTGGCATTAATTTTACATAAATTGTATTGACATTTCTTTATTTATTAATTGAATAAAGTGGTGATGTTGTAAATTTCATTTAATAGTGCATTAAATACAGATTGTCGAATGGTAAACATTTCTTATATTTACATGGATTAAAGTCAACATTTTATGTGCTGAAACAAATTTGATCGTTTCGTATAAATAAAAATTGATTAACGTTAATACAAATAAATAAACAATAAATTCGATGATTTCTCATAATAAATGTTGTTCAAAATGGAAACGATCAAATTCTATTGAGAATTGCGACATTGAGCAAATGGCACCACAACCATCGGAAGGATAACAGCAAGCTAATCCGATAGGGCATCACAGCAGGATTATGTAGAAACAACAACGTGAACCACACAATATATTTAAAAGAGACATCCTCTTCTCCATTTGTCTACCATTAATTTGGAAAATATTCAATTATATGTATGTAGATCGGTCTAATAAATTCAATAAATACAACAATACACAATGCAACAATAAAATAATAAGAATTCCATCATAATATTTTCCAATTAAATGGTAAATGTTGGTGTCCATATGGGTGAACTTTCAGGATCACACAAATGTGGTGAAATACAATTACATGCACATATAGATTTAATTTTACGAAATATATATATATTTTTTATGAAAAATATGAATTATTTTTATTTTATATAATTAAGACGATTGTCGAGAATGTATTCAATTAACAAGGCTAATATAGTGCACAGATGCTTTTAGGCAAATGGAATTTTCTATTCTATTTCATCCAAATGGTGAAATATGTGCATAAAAATGCACACAATCATCGCCATATTTATTTCAGTCAAATGAAACCTGTAAAATACACATCAATCCTGTGATTTACACGGATTTCTCTTCCCCTGTGGCAGTAGTACAGTATGGTCATTATTTTAATTAAAATACACTGATACACAACATGTAGCAAGAGCTGGTGTAAGTGAAAAGGCGCGTAGAATTGCAAACGCGTATAAAAATTACCGTGTAAATCGCGGGACCGATATCATAATCAGCTCTCCATTTGACTAATCTCGTGTTTTACTAAAATATATATTGCCAGTCGTAGAATTTTATTGTTGAATAATAACAGGAAGATTTTTAAGAAACACTTCCAACTGGATTACACACAAAACAATTAAAACATGTCTGGGAATAATTTTGAATTTTATTTATTTTTTTGTGCGGTCGCCTGTGATTGTCGCTCGGATTGCCATTTTCCGATCTTCATATGTTTTTTTTTTGATTTTTTGGGATTTTTTTTTAGTTACAACATCCACAACAAAAATTTATTATATAAAATAAAATCGAGCTCGAATCATCAGTATTGTTGGGGGTAGATGCTTATTGACGTCCGGCAAATAGCTGATACTGGAACATTAAAAAACAGTAAATGGCGGGGGTTATTGAGTTGTTTTGTTTTTATTTTTATTTTCTACTAGATTCTTATCGAGATATCTATTCTATGATTCTCTAAAATAATTTTGCTTTGGTTATTTTTTTTTTTTTTTGAAAATTAATGAAGTCAAGAATACGAGACACTGCCTCCTATTATAAACGAAAGTCGAGACCCTCCCGTAAATTATTTTATCACAATAACAATTAGTTAATTATTATTATTAGATTATTATTTATGGTCTATCCACTCATATCAGTGACGTAACCTGACGTGTCCGATTTGTGCTATGAAATTTCATTGTAATGTTTTCAGATTAACTATCAGTACCGTATCCGTACCGTATCAGTGATATATCCGTTCTAACTAGTAAGATTTTGTCTGTCTAAATATCAGAATATATCGTAACCTTATTCACACATGGTGCGGTGACGTACCACGCCAGTGCAGTGTCCGTAATATGTTTTTCGGTACTTTTCGGAATTCTCACTATCGTATTTGGTTTTACGTTGACGCTTGGCAACTACATTCCTTCAGTTTGTTGAAATTTTAGAATAAAGTGAATAAAGTCATAAAAATTAGGCTAGATTACTGCAAAATGATTAAAATATTTTTTTAGAATAAAATAAGTTTTCCATATGGAAAATTCAGTATTTTCAAGTATAGTAAATATATTACAAAGGCGGCATTGCCTCTAGGGGTACAATTTTAAAGTGGCTGGCAACGCTGTTTTGTATGCGTGCACAGGGCCGAAACAAGGGAAAATGTAAGCGTGTGTGTATATAGGCAAACCCGCTTCAAAAATATTTAAATACTTGAAAAATATTTCTATCTTGTAAACCATAAATGATAGAAGAACGGTTAAATGAAAGAAAAGAATCATTAGGTATATAGGTAGATATAACAAAAAATTATATTTTCTATTTTCTTTTGTAGCACCTTTATCGATAAAAAAATTATCAAAAAATGCTAAAGAAGCTTGTTCAAATTTGTAGTAGCAAATTTTCGACATTAGACTTACAAGTTAAGTGAAATTAGAACAGCAAAGTTATTTAATCTCCAAAATATCAAATGCAGGTCGTTATTCAAAACAATTAAGTTAATGGTGAGGGCCTGGATCTCAATTAAATAGCATTTTTAAAATTTTTTAAATGTTTGTCAAAAAAGCTGCTACAAGAGAAAATAGCAATTTTTGCTTTTCCTGTATAATTCCATAAACGATAAAAGATATCGTCTTAATTATTTAATTGATCTGTTAAATATGCAACTTTCGTCCATATTTAACCGTCACCACTGACACTGAACAGACGTGCCGTTACGGCAGATATACGAATCGGATGCGTTACTGATATGTGTGGATAGACCTTTAATGGATTAATCACCCTAATATCTTGCAAACTGTAAAGAAAAACTTATGGTAGGTAATTACGATGATAAATACGTTGTAATATTGTGTTTTTCATTTCAATTTCTCAAAAAATCTCAATTCTTCATAGTTTCTCAAGTCCACATATTACATCTGCAAGATATTTACTTTTTTGTTTGTTTGTTTATTTGTGAAATAACCTTGTATTTAGTTCTGGGACTATCTGGAACGGACCCAATAAAAATACCGGAATCTTAAGGTGAATAGGTGGAGGTTACACAGTTGATAACAGTAAATAACTTGTTAATTAAGAAGTTGATCTTTAAACATCAATATATTTTTATAATTAAATGTTACCGTTAACGTTTTACCGTCAATCGCTTGATAAGAAATGTGTTAATGTAATTATGTTTAAATGTATAGAAAAATTACCTGTTGTTAGATGTCCATAGCTGATCAATGTTAGTTAGCAAAATCAACAGCTAGAACAGTCTTAAAATAGTCAGTCTTTAAATAATTGCTCAAGTTTTTTTTTTTTTGGAGCGGAGGTGGGTTTCGTATCCTGATTTTATATTTTGTTTCCCAGTAGATAGCATGAAGAAAAAAAGTAGTTGATATCCAAGTGAAAATAGTGAATAATAGAGGAGAATTTAAATAGCCCCCGCCAGGTGAGTGATATAATAATAATAATAATGCAACGACAGATGCAGTATGATTCATATAATATGTGTGTGTATGTGTGAGTGAGTGAGGATTTAAGCAGGAATATAGTGTGAAATGTGAGAAAAATATATAACAAACGTCGACGTTTAAAATACGTACGTACATTCAGCTAAATGTTATATTCAGGGAGGGACATTTCCTAACCGAGCTACTAGAGAACGTTCTGCCGTTGGCTGGTTGATGTGAAGAGGTGAGTCTTACCATGCCGGAGCCGAGCTGTTGTAACAGCCCTGAACCCTGAGAGCCGCCCAACACAGCTGAAGGCCGACGGGATCTGATACTCTGCATACTACTGCTGAGCAGGAATGGTACACTGCTGCTAGTGTTGGGCATTGAGCCTCCCTGTAAATATTGACGCGCTCAGGGTGTTACACACATAAAAAATGAATAATATTCACAATAATTGATCACACGTTTCTAACTACAGTGTTTACAACAAATTCAAGAACAAATTCTCACAATTTTTTGATATTATTATCGATTTAATTTTGGAGAATTTGTATCTCGTGCAATTTCTTAATTAACTATAATGTTGTGTAGATTGAGGTATTTGTACGTATAATGATAACAATTACAAATACTCACTATCATGCTCCGTGCAAGCTGTATAGAAACAGAGCGTAATCAACACATTGCACATGATCCAATAAGCGGTCGGACGGCACAAATGAGAATGAAGACATGTTATGATTAAAACATATGACAAATATGAGTGGAAAACGTGTGATGTCGTGCAAAAACATCATAAAAAAGTCCTTATATCAAGGACCTTATCATGAATGCACGAATTCATCATCATCGTTATTATTTTATTTTTATTTTTTTTTGTAAATTTAATTTTGATCGAAACATGACACATCACACGACATACACGGGATCACTTACATAAGTGGACGGCACCGATAGGCTCGAGCCCTCACGGGACACAGAGCTGTACCCTATTGCACCCTATAGTGCGAACAAGCACTTCTTCAGCATATATTGTCCGTAATGTAATCGTCGGTTAAATATTCTTTTCATAGAACAACTACCAAATTTAATATACTCAAAAAGACAACACACATCGAAAATACTACTATTATATATACTTCTACATTTAAACAACAAAATTCAACATTTAAATATCACGTCAAAATCAGAGATGTATTTATGAAAAGAACATTTTGCCGGATACACTTCAGTGATTGTTATGCGAACAAATTTCAACATTTTTTCCAAATTTTATCAATAATTGAATGACTCTTCTTTTATTGTTGAAATTTATAGACAAAACTATAATTTTTAATAACGTAATTTTGGTATATTGAATGTTTAAATTTTTGTGGTAATAGTTATTTATTTAAATTATAAAAAACTGTGTGAAGTGTTTTGGAATAATCATTATTTGTTTTGTGTTCAAATATTTCATATGTTGTTTGCTTTGAAATGATAATACCACGTTATATTCTACATGGTGCATCATTGAAATTAATCAAATAAAGCAACTACAAAGCATGATACAGGTGGTTATTCAATAAAATTTAATAATAAATTGTTTTTGTTATAAGAAATATGTTCAACATAAAAGTTGTACCACAATACAAACCACCTGCATTTTAATTAGCATTAAACTATAAATAACTATTACTGAAGCTAATCAAATTATCTAAACAACAAAAACATCATTTATTGATTGTTTAACATAAACATTTCGGCTTTAGATGGTAAAAATTTCATCTAATTTTGATATCGATCCACTGACAATGAGTAGGTGCAGAGATAAGAGAGATTTATCTCTATATTCCATACGTACAACATCATAAATAGATAAATATTTAAAGCTTCATCAACAACAACGTTGCCAGAGCAGATGACAATATATCTGTTTGACATGTACATACTTATATCAATAATAATGAATGATTCACGACCGAAACGTTATATGTTATTTAAATATTTTTATCACTTCTATATCTAAATATATACCTAATCAATTATAGATTTCTATAAATAACGTACCGTTGGTGGTGATAGATTTACAGTGGAACCTCTTCGCTCCTGTGGACCTATACTGGAATGCCTACGTATTGGTAAACCGCCACCTGGTGTACCGCCTGGTGATGAAGCACACGATGGTGCTATACGAATCTTTGGTGTCATTAGTGTGTTGTCAGATAGACGACGATTAGGGAAAGCATTCACCACCCTTAGGAAGTTACTATCTGGAGATGAAGGTGATCCACCAAACCACCAACCACCTAGCATTCCTCCTGTGAGTGTTTAAGATATTAACACAGGAAACATTTATATTAAATAAATGAAAATTAAAAGTGCTAAATCATTAGATGAACCAATAAAAGTCAAACCTGTTGAGTTCTTTCTAGCCATATCTTCAGCACTTGATGTTTTCCGTTGTTCTATTCGTAAATTTGGTATATTAAATGGTGGCACGTGCATATTGTCGGAACTATATTGATGTCTTAATGGTCGATGTCGTTCTGGACTTGGTAATGATAAATTATCGAGTTTTAATTTATTACGTTGATTTCTATCAATTTGATCCAACATTTCCTGTAGCACTTCTAATAAAATCGTAAATTGTTCTAAATTGAGTGATGGATTAACGGTTTGTGGTAGTAATGATGGCATCACTTTTGTTGCCATTAGATTAACCGATAAACCGTACTTCTTGTCGCTCAACATCAATCGATAAATGTCTGCGAAAACAAAAAAATTCGAATTAAATCAAAATACTGATAATATCAAAAATTGCAATACAAATACGCTAGATTTTCAGTTTGTATTCATTAATAACAAACTTTCCGAATAGTTATTTCTTCAGCCATTGAAATTCTCACGTTATTAAATCAACTCGATACACGTTCTGGATAGTTGAAGAGTTTGAAAGTTTGATTTCAACAAAAACGACAAACTTTTCATATAACAAGCGGAAAAATAAACCCTGCTTCCGCAACAAGTCAGTTAAAAGATCCTTGAAACTTATATATGATCGAATTCGTTTAATATTTGTCTAGGATTAAGTCGAGTGTACGTACTTGTGGATAAATGTTTATTAAAAAAATCGTTTACTTACTTACGACCCTTAATGTGATTTGTGGATCGGATAGTCGAATATCATATAATAATGGCAGTACTTCATCGATGATTTGACTTTTATCAAGTCTGTCCAATATACTTTCAACGCACAATAACACATTCGATACAATCTTTAAATCGGATTGATTTTTTTCATAAATCGCCTTTGTTTTTGGTAAAATCATTCTTCTGATTGCTGTTTCATCCAAATAGTGGGAAACATTCGTCACGGCAACTAGTGCAGCACTCTGTAAAAATCCAGATAACGTTAACTTTTGTTTCGTTTGTTATCATTTTTACTGTCGTCTTTAAAATAGAAAACTTTTTCAATAATTTAGTATGTTGTGTTTTGTATTTTATCGATTTCTTTAAAAATATACCAAGCTCGAGTTGGAAAATTTTGTCGGAAACGTTGAATGTTTACTTGATCCACATAAACTTGCGCTTTTGTTTGAATACATCAACAACCTTTGCCTTGTACATAATTTAATTATTGATTATAAAGCCCAACATTGTTTGAAGGGCTTTTACAGACAACATTAACCGATTTATGTCTAGATAGCAGATATGTTTGAAAATGTATTTGTTTTAAAAAAAAAACGAAAAGCAACACAATAGTTATCTAACTGTTTTTCAAAAAACAAAAAAAAACAAAAACAAACAAACAAACAAAACCAAACAATATCATTGTGTTTTATTAATTTAACAACAAACTCACCTCAACTTGTATTGTGGTGCTTTCGAAGGCATTATAAAGCATCGGTAATACTTCCGTGCGAATATCATCACGTGGTGTCTTGTCTAAAATAATATGGAGATTTTCAAGTAATGTAACAGTAGCCTGAACTGTTTTCGGTGCTGAGAAAACACTCCTGAAATCAATTCAATATGATGTAAAACAAAACAAACACAAAATTAATTTCAAAATCGATTTTTTAACTGTCAAAGCTATAAATGATGGAAGTTTGGAATTGACGATGAATTTTCTAAATTGAAGCGATTATTTTAAAAATCACCTGAAAATGAAGCTTACAACATTTTCGACCTGTCAGCAAAGTTCATCTCTCTACTATACATGATGAATGATTAATTAATCAATTAAGGTGGCATACAGTTTGGACGAGCATTACAGATGCTGTACAGCATTCGGTAATGATCGGTAATCATACATTTATACAGATATGGAACACATAGAGGCAAGGTCGGCTGAAATTGGAGGGAGAACAACTCTGCTCCAGGCTCAGCACTAAAATATTTTATACTGCTTTACGCTTGTTGAACAGATTTTGGAATAAATTTGGCCATATTGAAAATTAGTTTAAAACTTTTTTACCAAAAATAATAGCTTATTATCATCTACGTTCTCTCACGGGGCGCCGCAGGTCCTCAAAAATTCTATCTAACCCTGCATACCGAGTTCAGTGAATCCAGATCTTTTGTGGAGAACAGTAAGACAAAAGTTTCAATAACATACACGGTAACGCTTCAGTAATCTGTTACAGTACAAATAAAGAAAACTACTACACTGTAAATACGAAAAACTAATATCAATTTCTATTGCTACAGTATATGCTATTCCCCACTGTATTTAATAAAGTATGCTTTTGATCTTTGTTGGTATGAGAAATCAACCTCTATTTCAAACAAAACACTCTCTAACTTTCAAATTATGAGCAAGTTTTACGTGAAAGGTAAGTGACAGACCTTTCCATCCGTATAGTTGAAGTTTAAAGTTCTAGGCTAGTGTAAGTCCTGATTTTGACCACTTTATATGTCTATCATCTTACCTAAAGGACGGAAGTATGATGGACTCGTAGTCTTCAATATCTGATTCTTGTATCATAAAAATAACTGGTTGTAAAACTGCAGCTAAGACCTCCTGTGATCGCATCTCCTGTTGTAATGAAGGCCACACATGCTGATACCAAAGTTTCTAAAAATTGAAAATTAATCAAAAGTAAATTAAATGCAAAATGGTAGATTTCCGTTTCCATCAGTTAAAAGCCTAACTGGTATTATTATGCAGTTTAATTACACTCTTAAGAATATATGCTGCATATCCATTGTTCAACACCATTAGAATTTAGAATAGCGCATCTTTTCTAAATCATGCTGACAATAGATTGCTACAGAAATCTATATCCTTTGTGATCTGTTTAATATTGTGGAACTACCTTAAATACAATAGCTGCAATCTACAGTAATTAACTTTGTTAAGATATGGAGTGAACAGTTTAACAGCTGTTGCACTATTGTGTAATGAAGTTTTTAATATGACGATGTATATATACGTAAATAAATAAAGAAAAATTCACTTACTTTAGGTATATGATGAAGGGCATCCTTGAGAGTGTTCCTGTAAAAATGCGCCTTTTGTGTAGGATCTTTCATATTAATAACATCCAGAAATTGTAGTGCATGTACTGCTGGATCACTGAAAAGAATACACTTTTAATCAAATTTCTTTTGTATTCACTGAATATAAAATCAAATTTTAACGAAAAAAAAAATAAATAACAAGTTTGATTATGTGATTAGTGATGAGATTATTTCTAAAATAGGATTTCTTAAGTGTACAGTAAAAACAAATGAGAACGATCTAGTTTTAAGCTACAAACGTTCATTAGCCAGGATAAATCAGCTTATACATCAACCTTAATCGTTCGACTGGCTTTGGAACTTTATGAGAATTGTAATTTAACAACTCGACCAAACTTTCGTTTCTCATATGTTTTGTAAACATATTACATGTCAAATCATTTATTATCTGGTAAAAAGTAATATCATTTTTTCCGTCTCTAACTGAGTCCTAACACAATAATAGCTTCTTGTGGTTTAGAAAGCTTTAATAAGTCAGTTGAAAGTTTTTCTCATCATCATCCTCACAACTTTTATCTTATTTTTAGCTATTTCTACATTTGACTTTAGCATTATCAAAGTTTCGTTATTTAATTAAGCGACATGATTGCTTACCTGAAATATTTGATTAAAGTTAACAATTGCGCCGTTGGTCGTTGTCTTGTATCTTTGCTTAATAATCGAACTGTTGCTTCCTGTAGAGGCAATGGTACTTTTGACATTATATTTTGTAGTTGCTCTTCCAACTGTAATAAAACCAGAACTGTTGCGTCTACATATATAAAAACTTCCAATAATAACAATATACATGCTGAGACAGTTCATCTAGGAACATAGGTCTGAGTTGAAAAGAAATATCTGGTAGAATCTTTGTAAAATTACCCACTCTTAAGGCGGTCCTATGTTCCTAGATGAATGTCTCAACCTGTATATAATTCACAATAGGATAATTTTAAATGAAAGCGAATTACTGCAACAACAAAAAAAAACTATTTTACCGTTTCCAGTTGTTTAAGATAGGCTGATGTGGAATTTCCAGCTTGAATCAATGGTCGACCATTATTAAATGTTGCACAAATTACCATGCCTAATGAGAACATATCGCTCAATATGCTGCAAATCGAATTCGTTTGTGTTTCTGGTGCTGTAATTAACCGAACAAAAAAAAAAACAGATAATTTTTCAGTGAAATTGTACACAAATCGGTATATTTTTAGCATTTAGGACGATATAATCTCGTATCTTTAGAATAGAATAAATTCAAAAGAACTCAACTGAATTGAGTTCAATAGAACCCCATATATATGTGGTTGAAATATATTTGTGTATTGTTGAACCAATTTAATTTTGTTATTGGGTAAGCTTCGAGCAGATGGATATAGTGAAGAACAAAACCATATGCGGCTTATGGTTTGCCTCTTGACTTACTAAATGACACTTTATGGTTTGTAACAACACAATATAATACTATCACCGTAATGGAGACCAATAAACTCATCAAATTAAGAAAGTCACAAACAAAGTTTATATAAATTCAATTTGTAAGAAAAGAAGAAGATGGAATTTTCAGAATGTGCTATATTATTTCTATATTTACGTTTATATGTTATTTCCAACAATATAATTCTGAAAGTAGATAGAATACTGACAGTAACATTCTAAGGGATGTTTCTTATCAATTTGCTAAAGCGGAAACTGACTACCAGTTTGTAACACCATTCAGAAATTGATAATTAAAAAAATATATAAAATGTTGCACGTACAACCAAACAAATCGGAGTTGACCAACTCCAGGCATTCAGAACCCTTAAAAATAGAATAACAGAGATTTTATCTCGTGTATGTTGATATTTGTAAGTCTTCTCTCCTTCTCTCCAGTACTGTGATGACGAAATTTCAAAAATCTCATTTCGAATCACCCCAAAATTGTTTATCCCGGCTTACAGAAACATATTTGAGGATTAGAAAGATATAAGGGTGTCACGCAAACAATTGACCTAAAATATAAGCCGACACAAGACAAAAAGTGAGACCAAAAGGATCACATTAGACAATTATAAGCTAGAAGCTGTCCAAGAAAATGATCTCGAAGAATACAGAAAAATTAATGATTTGAAACTCTGTAGGCGCCATGAATAAGGCCGATAAGGACAAGAAAATGAAGAGATGCACCTACATTTTGTAATATTCCAAAAAAGAATCACTATCGCAATTAAATGACGAGCGTTACTTCGGCTGAAACCCAAGCTGAATTTGTGAAATTGCAAAACGAGAGCTTACATTCAGGAGTAGATGAATAATTGAAGCGGCATATTGGCATATCCTTTCTCTTGTCTTGTTACGTTGTTGTCGTTTTTATTACCTCAAACTGAAGTTGATCATGACAATTTTTTTCAGCAGACAACAAATGTCTGTAAATGATTTATTGTGGCATATGTTCATGTTTCATTTAAGGCTTTATCTTGTATAAAATTACATTCAATCAATCAACCAATATTATACGTTTTTCCGTAAGATTTATGGAACTTTACGAATTTGTTTTTCGTTTAAAAAAAGTATCGTCTATAAAAATAGAAGAATATCCACAAAAGTAATTTAAACATTTGCAATCTTGATTCTTGGAAGCGTTTGTGTGATAAAAGTTATAGAAGTTTGGAATAATTACGACATCCTATAATAAATTGAACTGTGAAACTTCCAAAGCACCAATAATATAAATTTCATAACTTCATCCAACATAAACCACTTTACCTGAAAGTTCCACAAAAATCTCTCTACGTTTATTATTACTGAAACAGCAAAAAAAAATAATCTAATTTCTATAGGTTTTCTTTAGTAATATTAGCTTTTTATACACACTACAGTTAACTTGAATTTCAAATGAAACCCACTTTTTTCATTCTGGTTTTTGATTAATGGAAAAAAACAAACGCCTATCGTTTCTATTTTAAAATTAATGATATACTGGCCCCTAGACAGGGGCAAGCAACAATCAACGATCCGTTAAAAGATATTGAAAGCTTTGATGTAGAAGAACAAACAACTAATCTAATGGCTTTGAGTTAATGAATGTATTCAAGATGGTGACAATGAAAGTGGGACTTTTCAATTTTAATGTTGCGTTCAATTCCATGGAAGCTTTCATATTTTTTTTCCCACCCCAAAGATCCATTCTTGTTTGTTTAGTGTTGTTGTTGTTGTTTCTATTTTTGGCGATAAAAATAAAACCTTGTAAGTTTCGTATTTTATATTCCATATAACACAATCGTCTATTCTATCTTTCAACCTACTCACATCAGTTTATATATAAATGGTTTTCCAGGTAGGTGGTTGTTTCTAGGATAGATTGCAAGGTTGTCATTGGTAACGCAATATAATGCCAATATGAGTACACATATCTACTGAATTCTAATTTAGAATAAATAATTAGTTTTAGTCGTTTATTTATGTATGTATGTCCATCTAACAAGTTGCATTTCATAATTAACATTTCTAATCCTATGAAGTGTTCATTTTGCAATCACTTATTATGTGGGATTTGGTGAATTTCGTGATATTAATTAAAAATAAAGTCTTATCTAGCTGTTGTTGTTGTTGTTTTATCTTCTCACTACCCACCTGCAAAATCTTTATTTATATCCAAACAAGATTTACGTTTTAATTTAATACTGTCTCTAAATATAATTATCTTGTTGTGAATTATGTAGGTTGTATCTTTAATTATATAGACCTGGTAACAGATAACGTCGCTTTGTTCATGTAACATAGTAGGTGTTATAGGGCGATATCAATATGTTCATGTCAGCGTTATGAACTTTGTGACTGTCATCAACCACCTGTAGTAGTAGTAGTAGTAGTAGTAGATATAGATATAACTGTCATATCTATTATAAAACGACGTGTAAAAAGTCTGCAATATAAAAGGATATTTCTATAAACATCCCAGAGAGCAGTTTGATTTTGAGTTTTAGTTTTGCCGTTATTTAGAAGTTTCCTAAAACATCCCCCTATTCAGAAATAGTAATGCCAAGATTTGATATTTCACTTAACATTTTCTAATGAAATATAGACTAGAAACTTGAAATGGGCAAATAACAGTCTGTGTATCACAACCAAACTCGTTGAACTATGGCTTCTTGCATGTTTAGTTGAATTGTTGCATGTTAGTGTTTCTTCACTAGCATCTTGTAACGTCTACTTTTTGTTGGATTTCTAATGCTATTCCCCCTCTAATGACTCGAAAATTTACGGTGGCAATTAGACTGTTTTTTGGTGGCGTAGCATGTGCTTAAATAATTACTTTCGGTCAAACAACCGAGGCTTTACCACGCTAATTGCCTTCGATGTATGTTATGAAAAGTTACGTCTGTCTGTAGCATAAGCAGAAAAATATAGGAAATTGGTAAATAATCTCCGATTTAAGTTTGAACATGCTACACAAATAGGAAATTAAAGCTTGAACACCTTTTTCGAATAACGTTCTTCAAAATTCTTACAAGTAAGCTCCGTTAACCTACAATGCAATATAGCTCTTGAATTTCCCATCAACAGTAGAAACATTTGCTATATCCTTCATTGAATAACTGGGATATAACTGAAGCAGAATCGATTCTAACTGCTATTTTTTTTATCAAAACTTGATAAAATTTTTCCCTTATGTTGCACAATTCTCGAACTTAACTGTATAGATAGACACTATTACAATATCCAAGAATCGCTTCCATTCCCGATATTACCACATTGTTTATTTGAATATGGTGGAATAGTTTGTTTTATTTATTGAAATTTAAATTGAAATGTACATGGAAATATTTTCAAATAAATATTCATTGTAGTAATGAAAGTCTACTTTATGCTTTCCATAAAGTTGCTGCAGATAGTGGAGTTTTCTTAAATCATAATCTTATCCATATGCTTAGTTTTTTTCTTTTTATTGCAACTTACTTTTGTTATTAAATTTCAACGGATTCTGTGCAAATTTCAATCTTAATCTTAATGCAAATCATCGAAGATGAAAATACAAAAAAAATCATAATCGATACTCATGTCAAAACGTCTGGATAAGATAAAACTTTATGTTTTAGTTACACTATTCGTTAAATAAGTGCTTTTGAAGCAAATGTATTGAAGGAATGACTATTTCTGTCTTTTAATCTGTGGCGTAATTCGTTTGCGAACCTCAGACAGGTAAAATCTCTCTTATGCCGGTATTTCGTGTGTCTGAGGCCTTCTAGAAATAGGTATAGACGTAGGCATTGGGAATTAAGCGCCGTCAAGTTCATGTGAACCCTATTTTTTACTCATCTATCGATTTTGTTTTGGGTAAATATAACAATATCAGAATCAAACAAATTAAGATTTAATGATTGAAATGGTAATTAAAATTTAAATTACTAAAAATAGCACTCACCAGTATAATCTAAATTCGGTTGTGCCATCTTCGATAGTCTAGACGTCCATGGTTGACAAGGGACTGGTTCAACACCATCCACATCATTGACTCGTTCTGTTACGACAGAAAAACCAAAACAACAACGTTAAACTAACAGTTGAAAACTACTAGAGTTCAGCATTATGGATGTAAAGTGTCAACATTTCACATCATGGTAATGGTTTTTTGAAACCTCTATTGTGTTTCTGTCTAGGTTGTCATATATACGAAACAGTACAAAGCCTGCAACTCGCAACTTTAAAAATATAGTAACTTTACTGGTTTTATGTTTAATTAAACCAATTTACTAAATATTAACTGAAACTTTACAAGTAGGAGAATTGTATTCAATAAGACAACTATATTAATTACAACATTCAATAAAGTTTCTATAGTAGACGTGAAATTTCGGCAACTATTGAGATTCTAGATACCTGCCTGAAACTACAATATAATCAATCTTTGCCAGGCAATTAAAACAATTTTACAATGTTAAAAGTATTTAACAAATATGAGTTTTTGAATATTTCTTAGAATTCCGTACATTCATTCAATAATTTGCCGTTAAGCTATTCACTGAATTGATCTAAATATAAAGTCAATTCTACCGACAACGTCAGTTGAACTTTACAAGTCAATTAGATCGTCGTTTATCGACGAAAAGACGTGATGAATTTTGAAATAAACCGATTCTAATTCAGGTCAAGATGATATTTCACCGATTTACAACAATAAACCACAATCAATAATGTATAATTCTTATACGATAAATCAACATAGAAACCTCATCGATGATGGTGTGGCATCGTTTGTAATTTGTCTGCAAAGGTAAATGGGAATCTTCCGGCCAGTTGTTATTGATTTTGTAGGGTGCTATGCTATGCGCGCACAAGGCAGGTCAAACCAGCTTCACATTTTTATTCGATATGAAAAATGTGCTCATTTATCTTTAATGAGATTGACATTTTTATAAAACGGTTAATTAGAGTTTTACAGCCTATAAGCAATTCAAAATCAATTTTTACGAAATTAAATTCCCATCGATATCCGATCTATATAGATATAAATTTCATTTATGATATTCATACCGTAATTTAAATAAATTTACATTTAATTCTTTTGAAATGATACTGTTTTAATTTCCAACATACCTGTAAATTCGAGACCAGCTAATTTCCATGTACCCCTTTTCGTTACTAGAATACTAGCAGGACAAACATTGCGATGCAACACGTGTCCTGAGTAGTGTAGAAAGGAAAGGGCTTCTGTTATCTGAAATGAGACATTTGTTGTTTGAACTAGTTCTGAACCTGACACTAAATTAGTTTATAAAATTGTAAACAATTTAGCAAGTTAATAATTTACACACTGTCCGTACTGATTTGATTGACTTGACTATTAAATCGAAAAATCTACAACAATAGTTCTCATGTGTTGGAAATAAACGAAATAAATGGGAAAAAAAACTAAATTTAATTTGAAGTTTTGCATTAATCAATTCCTTTCTAAGATATAACAAGCAATCAAATAACTTTTAATTAATTTTAATTGATTAGATAGACGCAATGAAAACGATGAAATTAAATGCTCAGTAGAAGTATTGGATATCAATAAGAAGCATCTCTCCACTTTCTTAAAATTTCGTTACATCATTGACAAGTTTAATATCCAACAAAAGGGCGAGAAATCCTTATCCCAAGAGGATCAATTCAATTTACGTTGTAGATAATTTAAAATGACGCTAACCAGTTCTTACAAAAAGTCCTTCTTCTCTCTATGTGTGGGTGTGAGTCTGTATTGTCATTTATTGATGTTTACAAAATTTCAATTTTACAAACATATTTGTAGACCTGTCTATTTGACAAGACAATAATAAAACGTAAATATATTTCATTGTTGGAATTACACAATCAATACAATAAAATTGTCAGATAAAAAAATATCAAATTTACACTAACCAAATTGAAAGTTTGTTTTAAATGCAAAGATAATGACGATAGTGGTGGTGGCATAATTGGGACGACAAGTGGGAGTTTAAGGTTCAAGTCCCGTTGAATTTTTTCAGATTGTTATGTGGGTTAAAAGCCCTACTTAGTTATCTCTAATATTAATTAAATAAAGATTGTTGAAAACACAAAACTTTGAGTTAGAGTCAAATAAGTATCACGAAAGTTGAATGTCGTACTGTAAGAAAGTTTAGCGTAATAGAAGACTTTCTCTCCGATGATAACTGAACTAAAAGTATTAAAATGAGATACGATTATGCAAAACGTGTTTAAAATGGAATTCAACTAAAATTGACGTTGTAATTGTAAAACTCCCGAGGTAGCTATTATTATTACAATTCTCTACATACAAACCAATTTCAGAATTTCTCTACACTATCCACTCTATATGAAAGAAACAAATTGCGTAGTGTGTAAATTCTCGGAAATATGGTGAAAAGGATGATTTTTCTGAAGGAATCACTCAACAGATATGAACTTTTTGTATATATCTCATGCAATCAGTGTAGGCGGCCCTAGCCAAATATTTGAATAACGGAATAGGTTTACAGTTTGTAGACGTCATTAAGCACTTGTTGCATCGTTTTATTGATTACTTGAAGCTTTAAAAAAGCTCAACATTGAAAGAATTTTATCACACAACTTAATAAATATTCAATAACAACATTGAACGCCGCCCACAGATGTCTGAAACTATAAAATATCAATAAAAATTGTATTATCCTACCTGTAGTATTCCATATTTATATTCAATTTCAAGAAAACTATATTCTCTAGAATGTGCAGGTCGTACAGGTGGTGGTTGTGAATGTTGTTGTTGTCCTGCTAATGTATTTCGTTCTTGATTTGCGATTGCTTCTTGTGCTGCTAAAATATTAGCTAAACTAGCAAATACCGGTTCAGAAGCAAATGCTAGTGTATCAGCACATTCTTCAATTGGATGTAAAACGTGCAAGATTTTCGGATGTCGAAATCGTTCCAATTGCCGTACTGAACTTCTTAGTATCTCCGTAACGGTTTCTTTACGCTTTGGTTTATGTAGTTTTTCAGCACAACGTTTCTCAAATAAAAAAACCGAACATTCCTGTAACAACAAAAAACGGAAATACTTTATCAACATCAAGTTGTATAATCTTCATATCGATTAATTCATGCGTCAAACTTTGTCCTATATTGAAGAGGGTTGGCATTATGTTCGTCATAAACGACAGCTTTGACATTACTAATTTTCACTACAACAAAGTGAATTATTAGAAAATAACGCAATTTTGTTATTACAAGATTCAATTAATTGTTAAACATTTTTTGATAGACTTGTAATCGATTAGAGCGCTTTCTATAGTGTGATTTATAAATAAACCAGCCGATTTTCGCCATTTAATTTCCCTTCACCACTAGACTGAATCCTGAAATATTGTAAATCTACATCTACATATATTCCAATTATTGGAAAAAATATATTTCGACAATTCTGATGTATACGACCAATCGAATAATGATTTTTCTCTCTTATTTCGCTAAGGATTGTTAACGGCCTTGTTACTGCAGTTGATGATTTTTCATTTCTATTGAAATACCACAGAAATAATGTCTGGAATCTAGGTTATTTTTATTACGACCAACTCTTAATGGTAGAACAAAAATATTTGTTTACATCAATTTAATATTATTATACTGTAGTCAAAACAAACAAAAATCCATAATTTTACAAGAGCAACTTTCATGAATTTATTTCAGTGGAAAACTCCTGAAAATAATATGGAATTCAGTTGTTTTTGAATCATAATCTAGTTCATCAAACAATCGCCTAGAAGCACTAGCAACATAAGCAGCATGACAACTTTAGAAAAAGAACAACAATGCTACCAGAATATCACGTGACTTACGTGAATATATTTTTCACTTTATGTCTCCGTCATTGCTTCATCACAATGAATCATCTTATATCAGAAAATATCAATAATGTCACAATCGGTTTTACAATAACGTTAATATTGAAAAAGAATTGCCTCATGAAGCGAACTGTCGACAGACTCTCTATCTTCGCATTTTATCAAGTTGAATATTGACGAAATAAACTTGACCCAGAATCTAATCGATCCTTCATTTAGATCAGGATATATCTAGAGAACAGTTTCGAAATACAACAAGAAAGGATCTCTTGTTGTTGTTGGTGTTGTTGTTGTTGTCTGTTATATCAAGTTAATAGTATTTGTTGGAAAGCTTTGTCAATCAATTGTTGTGTTGACGTTATTATTATTTAAATTCAAATGGAATTTTAGAACATTTTTTTTTGTTCTCAATTTCAGTTTGATTACCTGTTTATATCAACTGGAAATTGGTATCTTTGAATCGGGCTAAAATTGGAAAAGCCATGAATCGATATTATCGTGACCTATTTTCTATCAAATATTGTGGGCTTTAACTTGTACAACAATCTTCAAAATTGTTGTTGTTGTTGTTATTGAACATATCTAACCATCAAATATCGATCGTTAATTAATAAAAGTGCAACTGTAATTTTCTTGAATAATCCTTCCATATTAAATCAAACATCAACAGAACCAATCAAAGTTTCTATCATAAGTTTTCTTGTTTTCTTTTCCTGTAAAACCTCATAGACTTTAATTGGGTTATAGCAAAAAATAAAAAAAAGGACATTGATTTCCTTTATAGACCTCAGTATGAAGCAAGTTTTTCGAACGTGAATATTGTATTTTGTACGTTAATTTAACCTTAATTTGTACAAACCTCATCAACAAAATTGATTGATCATCATAGTAGTAGTGGACTGAAATTGAACAGATACATTCAAACAAATTACAGTCAATGTGTAATTTTCCACAAAATTTCCGTTAAATGTTCAAATGATAGCTAGAATCCAATTAAATGCGGTAAACTTATCAACATATATATAAATAAAAGTAAATTACTATTATTTTGATAATAAATTAAACATTCAGTTGTTAACATTTACAATTCAGTGTTAAAATTTTAATAGTGCCTTAGATTGATTATCCTATCCTGAATCAATACCAACAAGTATAGTACAATTCGTGTTTAATCAAACATATTCCCTCATACTTAAGTAACCTTTGTTCCTCATATTAACTCTGCAATGCCACAAATGAGCTTTTACTGTACTGTACCACAATTAATGTTAAAGTAGATAGTATATCTAACTTTACTTTAATCTATTGGGATTTATATTGCTGTCGTTGAAGGACCAAACTCAAATCCGTTTGCCTTTGTAGAAATCGTGAAGTTGGGGGAATACTAGGTTGTCTAAACAGAAATTATAAGTCTAAATTGTTGGCTCGTTTTAAATTAATACTAATTTTAGACAAATTATGAAATTCTGTAATCTCTTCCTACTGATAGTGAGAAAAAAGTAACAAAAACTTGTCCTAAAACAAACTATAACTCCATATATATATATTGTCACATCTGCTTGTTTTCAGTGATATATGCAAGATTCATCTACATTTGCAACATCCACGCGAACATCTACTTTGTTCCTCTCCGCATACCACAGTAATCTCTTTCCAACAGCTTGTATACAGCCAGTCAATTTTGAAGTTTTTAGAAACAATCACACAATAAAAAGAGCAACTGTTGGTTCAAAACTTTTACTTTATTATGCCGCAATCCTGGTTTGTAATAGGTCATAACGTAAATGTTCATATTACCACTTGTGTATCAAATTCATATTGTTGAATTTCCACAACCAAAATGTCAAGTTACTGATTCACGTTAAAGAAGATACGGACAATGAAACAGATCTCGAATACGTGGATCAGAAATAGGTATGTATCAGGTGTCTAATGAATATATACAGGAGCACACGTTGCTAAAACGTGACATCGAGACAAAGCTTGATGAAACGTGTATTAAACTTGTATCTATATTATTATACATATAAACTGATACTAATATAGAATCACAGGATGCTTACCCAGTGTCGGATTAACCATTAGGCAGAGTAGGCGGCAGCCCCATGCCTTTGAGGGGCTCTGTGATAATGGATAAAGTAATATTGATTTGAATTTGAAAGCAAACTTCTACAGTTTTTCAAAAGATAGTGATAGTTTCTACCCCTATCGTGCCTATATTTGTCACCGGTTTCCATTGGAAATGGACGTAAAAGTAGTTTTACAGCCGCTATCTACTATGGAATGAATAAAAGAACAACATGTCAAATGATTCGACATTTTCAGAAAATTTCTCCGAATTATTTACGATTGCATAAAGAATGTTGTAGGTATACACTTCGGCTGCGAAATGCGTTCAGCCATTTCGAGATTACTGGCAATTGGTACGCAAAACATGCATTTCTCGGACTACGTAGCTATTAATGTTTGTTTCGTGAATAAAATATAGGTTTATTAAAATTGTTCGTTGATAAAATTACGAATGTAGGTATAGTATAGATAGATAATCTAGGAAGGGCTAAGGCCCCAAGATTTTGTTTGCCTAGGGGCCCGACACAAGGTTTAATCCGGCACTGTGCTTACCTATGTTTTATTGAATTGATACCTTTATTTCTTTAAGATCAGTAGAAATTGGAATTTTATTGCTTATTATCAGTTGAAAGTCACAAATTTAATCTAACGACACGATCATTTAAACAATAAAATTTTATATTTTCCATCTTTATATTTATTAAATTCCATTTCCGTTCGTCCATTTTCAATCGAAATAGTACAAAATGCAACGGACGTGGTATTGTTGTCTGTATTTGGTCGTTTAGACGTGACCATTCAACATTTCATCGATCCGATAACTGTGTTCAAATAATATAACAACTTTATCAAACTATTCTCTACTAAAATAATAATTCCATTTACGATATTACATTAACATTATTGTAAACCAAATTGTAATAAAATCAAAACATCAGCAGAATTATCAGAGATTTAATCGAATCGATACGATAATAAAAATTAAACAGAAGTGGATAAAAATTTGTAAATCAATCAACAGTGGAAGATGAAACATAATTTTTTTATTACAAAGCTGGATTGAAATAGTTTGGCTACCGGTTTCGGAACAGTTGTATCTTCACTAGCAGAACAACGTTTTCCGCTTCAACAATATCCATATATAGAATAACGTGAATTTTATTCGAAAAAGATATTCTTCTTCAACATCTTCTTAAATTGAATGCATTATTACGAAACGTACTAGAGTTGAATATTGATTTTAATAAGAATCTCAATTTGAAGATGTTGTGAAACTTATAATGAAAATACAGTTATGACAATCTAATAGTTGATATTGACAATAAAATCCACAAAATGGGGGATTTTAGATACTCCACCTAACTTTGTAATTTTCTCGTCTTATCATTTCAGTAAAATCACGCATTTCAAATAAACTATTTATTGAAGTTATTACAAAAGTTTTAATTTACATAATTAAAGCTCTGTTAATTAATTAATAAATTAATCAATAGGAAACATCTGTGTGTACAGTATTAGAGGAGATTATCTAGAATTTTGTAAGTAATTACTTGACTGTGGTCATTAGTATCAATTAACAACAATAAACTATTTGTAATGAAGCTTTCACTAAGAAACTATTTTGATAAAACCAACAGCTAATTGTAAATAAGACGAATTGGTGGATGCGCCGGGTAGAACTACGATCGTACGGAAACAGATGACTTTTCGCCGTATTTAGACTACCATCCAGAAGACTGAGATTGAAATAACTGAAATTTTCACAACTTATTTATGCTAAACTGAACAGCAAACGATTTCAGCTTGAAAAGAAAATAACAAGGTTAACATAATGAGCACCAACCGACTATATCTCACACATGCTCTGTTGAATTCAAATCGGAAGAATAATCTGGCAAGGATTAAACTTCTATGATGAAAAATTTGTCAAATCATCAACGTTTAGAGTTTTATAATCAAATTTATCGAATGCAAATAGGACGAGAGTAAAATGTTTGATTCATTTTTAGTTATTCTTTGAACTAATTAAACAAACATCAGTGATTCATAATTTGTACGACTTGTTTTCAACTAATTAAAACTGTTCATTACGATCATATACTAACGTTGAATTAATTTCGATTTAATTAAGCATTCGCTCTTATTAGATGCCCTTCTTATATAATGTAAATAACAATTAATTTATGGAAAAAAATAGACAATTTGCAGCGTAATAAGACAGCATCAAAATAAATGGAATAAACAGGAAATGGTTATTGTTTCCTCAAGCGATATGCTATCTAATTATGTTTCCTCTTTTTTTTCCACGTTTTCTACATCGTCACGTTCTATTCTGTAAGGGCATTCGAATTATATTGTTGCATGGTTTTTGTGATCTCTATCATCATCTACCTGTTGAAGATATCAACAAGTTAAATTATTTTGTCCATTTGTATCATTTCCACTAAATCTTTGTAAATATTAAACTTGCAACAAGATTCTAGTTGCTTTGTTGTGTGTATGTTGTTATTCCAAGTCATATGATCTTATCAAACGATTAGCATCGGATTATAACCAGACTACCCAGAAACTAATCAATCTAAAACAGATCTGGGGATTACTAGAAACTGATACAGATACACTCTTATTTAATTAAGATTTCTCAATCTATTTTCTCTACTATCTTTCATCGCTTTGTTTTTGTATCTGTTTAGATCAAAAAAAAATATCTTTCCCCATCACTGATGCTGCTTTAAGATATTTCGAAAAAAAATTTATCGCCGTTTTCTTTTTGTTTTTTTGTTTCACAACCATCATCATTCAGACAAATTCAAAGAAATCGACATCAAATAAATTCGATCGGAAAGCAATTTAACTGGTAATTTAAAGAAAACAAACAAAAAAAATTGTCGTTATATTAAAAATTTTGGTTTCAGTGCATATATAATGTGACCAGCAAATGATGTACCCTAGATTTACCTTAATTTTAAAATCAGTTCTGATATTAGTGGGCGGACATATAGTATAATCGAATTTAGATTGTATGTCATAGCATATCATCCATATCATTGTCAAACGAGTAATTTGTTTTATACGTTATTTATATTCTCCTATATTTGTATAAGATGTATTATCATCCAAATAGCATACTGTTCTTTTTTTTGCCGTCGAACAGATGAGGAGTATCAAAGCGTGAATTGGATGAGTTAAGATTCACCACCACACAGTGCTATTGTCAAATTAAAAGAAACTTTCACGAAAACTACAAAAGAAAACTCTCTTTGATAAGAAACGGCCACACTTTAATCAGACTTCAGTGTAAGTTTTTTTTTCCTTTGTCATTCTAAAACGTGTCTATTCGAATTCCATTCTTTATGGAAATCGATTAGATGGATTAACATGCTAGAACAGAAACTTTATCTGATATTTGATCAATTATTTACTTGTTAATTTACTAGAGTTGTAAGTGATATGTCAAAAGATACTGTTGATGGTCATATACTTCTACAGATGTTAGATAATATCTAAAGTTGGTGTATCTACAACTAAATTGTTGGACACATTAAATTGTTGGACAAACTTCCAACAATGGTCAACGTGAAATTTAATTAACTAACATCAAGCCCTACCCTAAAACATATCTATTTAGACAAAAGCAATCGAGATACCTTAAATTCATCATAGTCACAATTTTGTTGGAATTCTAGTGAAAATTAATAGCATTAAGATTATTAACAAGAATATGTAGAGGTACCTACAACCTCCATAATAGGAATCTCTAAATAATATTGTGGTAAAAACAAGTCTAGAATGTTTTACTACTGGAAAAGTTGTGAAATTTGAAACAATAATAGCATAGTGTAAGGATAATTTTCTACTACATTTCGTTTTCAGTTATTATTAAGCTAATCTAGTTAAAATTCTACTAATTTTGCCTCTATAAAGCCACACAATTTACACAAAAACCTATTGTACGACAGTCTATTCAAAGCTACTTGGTTATAAAATCTAACGTTTATTTGTGTAAATTTTATCAGGAAGTTGAACAGATTCCCAGCTCCATATATGTCGCAATATCTTAACATTATCTGCGTTAGCTAATTTTGCAATTATTTGTGTAAATAATAACGAATAGAATCCGACATTTCCTATACATCGAGTTTGTGAAAATGTCGTTTCTCCAGACTAGGTAAAGATGTGCCCAGACGTGAATGGTTTCGTCTCCTAATTTGCTAACGACTTTTTTTAGATGAAAGGAGGGTCTATTATGAGTGTGCGCATATATACACTAAAATCGATCCTTCCTTTTTTCCCCTAACTAGACAAAGATGCTAGATAAATTAAGAGACGAAACTGTTCAAGTCTAGACGTACATTAAGTACCGCATTAGAAGGATAATCTTCATCTACATACTCTGTGGATATTCCTAATGTTGGCTCAAGTGAATTTAACTGACTTTCTCACAAACTTGCTACCGTGCAACTCGCAAAGTTTACCAGTAGTTAGATTGCTGAAAAGCGGAAGCGTTAAAGCGTACCGTTTTGTTGGAATGACAAGGGAAAACTTGCTAGTACATTGAGAAAGGTACAGTTTTAGCCAGTTTCTAAAATCTCAAATCAAAGCAATTATATGCGTGTTTTCATTGTACACGAACAACATGAAATGAAAGTTTGTACTACTAACCTTCCCATCACTTTTCCGGTAAGCATCATGAATTCTCCACACCAATTCTGGACCAGCACTGGCCGTTTGTTTACCAATTTCAAAAAATTGACCTATCGGATTCGTTTCGAGTGGACTTTGTGCAGCACCACTGCTTTTAAATTTCGAAAACATTGTTGTTGTTGGCATTGAAAGCTTCATAGATTCACACTACATAAACACACCACCGCACAATTCAAAAAGTTTTCTTCGTTTTTCTCTCGGTTCAAGATAGTTGTTCGACCTTATTCATCAACGTCACATAAAATTGATTGATTAAAGTTGGCAAAGTACTATTATACTCGGTTTTCTGAAATAAAAATTGTAAAAAAAAACCAAATTAATAGATTTATTACTATGAAGAGTTGCAAAGTGAAACTAAATTTCTGTTGGGGCTTATTTTTGTTTTCAGTTTCTCTTTTGTAACTTTTTATATTTACGATTATATTTACAGCCATTTGGAGAGTTTCTTTTAAGCTTTGAAAATATATGTGTGCGTTTGCTTTATTTGATTTTGTATAGTCATAGTGTTGAATTTGGTCGTAACGCGTACATAAAGGGAATTTGATAAATTCGTAGAATGTGCAATAGGTGAAATACTCTCGGCTTTACGCTAAAATATACACAGTCACGACTATAAATTCACGTTTAAAATCCAACATACATTTCACATTATTGAAGTGATTTATTTTGGTGCGTATTATTCCACTAATAGGGCCATTTACATACTTACCTACAACTAATCGCCCAAATTTCCATCACTAACGCAAATCTGTAAAAAGAAGTAAGATTTTCATCAAAATCAACAAGTTGACAGATTGCTAATCATATTGAATCTATTTGCTGATAGCTAACTAATAGAGGTAGCTGGTATTCTTCGAGTTGTTCAATTGCCGGGACTCGAACCCGGAGGTTCCACTTGCCGTACAAACGTGTTGCCACCTACTTATCTCTAGAGTATATTCATATTCCTGGCAATAGACGAAATTGAATCAAAGATACTTTTCTTGCCATGAGATAGATTACATTTTCTTAACTTGGAAGATAGATTCAAAGACGAAAAAGTTGGGATAGTTGGTAAGGAAAACCTAATAAATTTCACTCTTATATAAATCTTCAAGTTTGAATTCTAAGATTGTTGAATTTTAATTAACGAATACCAATAAGAAATGTCGACAGTAATTTACAAGACAAATAAAGTTGAAGTAATTTAAATTTTGAATCAAAGTATTAAACTAGTTCTACATGATGTAATCCATCGTGAAAACTTCCAAATTGTTGATTTTTCAAACAATTAAACCACCACATTTATCAAATAGTTGTATATTTAAAACGATTAACTGTAAACAAACATATCCACTAAATGGAATTCTTGTTGTTCGAAAATTACAAAAAGAAAAACCGTGAGATTTACAGTTTGAATTAAACTGTCCCTGTTCGCACTCATCGGACGATTTACGGTTTATCTAGGAGGCAATTAGTTGATCCTAATGGTACTTTTATAACACCTATTCCACTCGCATATGGCAAACTTACATCTTTTATACGAATTGTTGGTTCACAACATAAATTCAAGATGTTATTTGAACGATCTCGAAATATCGACGTATCTATTACTCAACAGGCTATCCATCATGAGTAAATCCTATTATTAATGTTTCAATTATTTTATCGAGTTTCGAAAAAGAAGACGAACAAGAAGAAGAAGAAGGCGTTACAGAAATACAATTTTCGGCCATAAACGTTTCGTTTGATCGTAAACATTCTATCTGTGAAATTGAAACTTACAGTAAATAGCTACAATTTGCATTTCAAGTGTATCTAAAATTACATCTGAAGTGGAACGTAAATTGTTGTAGAGCTTTTATATCTTATTAAGCAAATGATGGTGTCACGTTAGTTAACCCCTTTACAGATATTGTTTAACAAAATTAATTCAACAATAAAATTGTTGTTTATAAATAATTATCCATTATGGAGTTAATGGGTAATAAAATTGTTGGCCCGGCGCATCCACCATTTTCAAAGAATATTTATTAAATTTTGTATTATAAAAAAATACGCTTTGATAATCTTCCAGTAACGCAGGAAAATTATTGTCGATTCTACATTGTTTTTTGTTTCCTAAACATTCTCATACAGTTTCCGACTCAATTACAACTGAAAGTTCTGAATTGGTGAAGCCCTAAAGAACATTAGAGGGATTTATTGTCAGAAACAAAAGTAGTCTGGGTTTATTCATTTAATAACATTTACAACGTCGAATTTCAAGCTTAGATTTAGCTATTCCTCAAGTTCGGCTACTACAGTAATCAGCCTTCCTTTCCGTTGTTGCTAATGTATATTGAGACTCAAAATGTAATATAAATGCCATCAACATTCTTTGCGTTAGATCATAACTGCAATTGCATCTAGATGGTTAGTTGGTAGTTGGAAAATGCTATAAATTTCCAAGTACACACACACAGTACAGAATGTGGGAGACAGCTTTGTCAAATAGATTAAAACAACCAGATCGTTCGGATTAAGAAGCACAAAATAAAATGAAAGTTTTTGCATAGATTTTATTTTTGAATATGCAAATCAATGATGACGGCTTTTCATAAATTGCACAACATTATTTATTCAAAGAATAATCCGATATAAATGTTAAATCATAGACTTGTTATATTTAGAAAATTGTTTTTCTCTATAGACAACAAATTGTTCTATCATTTCCATTAAAATAATTGGATTAGATAGTAAATTTACTAGTGAAGTGAAACAGAGTATTCATTAACAAAACATAAATCAAATTGTTGTCAGTAGAAAATTTTGACCGAACTATATAAACAAAATAAACACCCAAAATGTGCAATCAATTTAATGTACTTAATGTAATTTAAGCCGAAAATGGAATTACAAATCAAATACATCCAAGGAAATTTACAACATTATACATTTTTGACGGTTTAGTGAGTTTTCAACGATTCGTATTTCAAATCTAACTCAATGAACGACTTCAACTGGATCTAATTCTGTTAGAAGAATCAAATCTAAATGAAGAACGTGCTATTTATCTACCTACCAAATCGGCGATTCGTTCAAAAACGCAAAATAAAATTTTAAACAAAAAAAAAAGCAGATTGGCGGTTTCAATTCGACTTTCTCACTCTTTTTTATACGTTCACGTTTCAACATTGAAAAATAATGATACTGATTAAAGTTTCTGCTAAACTGAGTTGATTTTAAATAACTTTCTAGAAAATTGAGTTTGAATTTTTTTCCATATACCGTGCTTGTTAAAAGGTTGATGATAACGATGATGATGATGATGATGGTGATGATGGAGAAAGAAAAATATAACGAACAATTGATTATCTTTTGACAATCTGATGATATCGCCGGGGAGAGCAATAGGTTTGTTATTTTAAGACTGAAGTTTCCTTTTTTTTTATATCTATGTTCTCGTCAATTATTGAACACACCCATTTACAGGAAAGGAAATTATGTTCGTGTTTCCTGAAACTTTTATTTTTAATTGAGAGCATGCTCCTAGTGAATTCACTCGATCGTTAATTAATTTCCATCAAATATTACGGTTGAATTTGCAAGTAAATCAAATGCGCATAGTGATTTGTTTTTAAAAAACAAATGTGGGAACAGAACAACGTATTAAATATGCTTGAATGTTACTAGTAACCGTATTGAAAGGGTTTAAACAAGGATGAAAGCTTCTGTGTTGTGTAATCGCTGAATGTTACTTAAATTAACCAGATGTTCTGTAGTGAATTACCCTCTCCTGTTGGCTTTGTAAGTTGATCTTCTTTCATGTGCTGCGTACAGAAATATTGATGGAGTCAAGTTTTTTCTCATTAAAAAAAAAACCGTTAACATTTATAACATTTTCAACATTTTAATTGGTCAAATTATTTTTTTTACAAACACCATCACAAGTTCTAATGTTATGTACTTTTACTATCTTCAATAATTGGGCAAATATAAACTGTGCTCTAATAGATTCAAATTGATTTTATGAGTAAATGGACGTTCCGATTTAACAATCAATCGAGAACCAAATAGACCGATGTGATAAAATTGTATCTGAAAATTGAAAATTGAATCTAGACCGTTTCTCTCAACTGTAATTTATCTGTTGATTCTGGGTCGTTAAATTATTTGAATTAGAATACCTAATTAGGACAAAAATTCCTGCTGATTTATTTCTATTTCTGTACGTATTTGCGAAATTATTCGTAAATAAATAATGGCCCAACATTACATTTTTAGAATCTATTCCACAAGACCTTTAGGAGATTCTAAATTGGTTTTTCTTTTTTTTTGATAGAGTATCGATGGGAAATATTAGAAAAAAGTTTCAACAACCCCTTTTCAACAAAAAAAAACTTGTTCGGAAATAATGGCTTACGTTATCCGAAAATAAACTAGCACAGAGAGTAAATAAAATGTTTTATATCTGAGTCTACAATTTTTGTTCTACTGTTGACGATATAAAAGTCAAAATAAATAAATATTTGTGGATATTTTCCACAATTTCATCCACGGAAAAATATTCCAAAAAAATTCGTACATTACCTATTTTATTATAGCTTTTTAAGATCACACAAATAACCACTATCGTTTCTTCTATCACAAAATTCAATTGTTGGAAAGCTTCACTGTTGCGCTTTGAATTCTTCTCTACACACGAATATGAAGCTTTTTGATTGTTTATACGTAAATTTCACCGATTGCATAAATTGTTTATCGTTGTTGTTGTTTATATTGATGATAATTATGATGATGATGAAAGTGGTGACAACAACGACGACGACGACGTTGGTGGTGGCACATGCACACCAACCACCACGGCGACGTCGCGCGAGTTCTCGTTTTGACGCTTAGCTACCTGTTGCGAATATGTCTTGAATGAAAGCGAAGAACGGTTGTTAACGGTTGAACTACGCGTTCAGTCTGATGGCCCAGGCAGCCGTTTTATCCCGGTACATCCAGCGCCCAAACGCGCTTGCTCCTCCACATTCTCACCTACCTGGGACAACGTCACAACAGAACGATCTTGCCAAATTCATCAACGGACAACAGTGAAGTAGGTTAGTGGATGTAACATTATCATTTAATATAGGGGTTGTAATATAGGAAGGAAATATACTTAATCATATTCAAGGAGAAGAAATTGGACAAGTCTTGAGATGTAATCAACTGAGCACCATATAAATTTTAGGTGGTATTGTCATCAGGTGGCATAAGCGTTATGACATATGAAAGGAACATACTGCAATCTATGTAGCTGAGATCTAGATTACGATAATGTTGAATTCATTCATTATCTCTAATAACCACTTTGAAACGGCACAACAGGAGATGGATGCGGAAAACATAGAAAGTTGTATCATTTATAACGGATGGCTCCCGGCGCATCCACCATTTTTATAATAGTTTTTAGTAATAAACTTAATTTTATAACGAAACGTTGTGTAGATTTCAAGATTAATTAGAAACTTCTTGTTAACACAAAGAAAACAACAACAACAGGAATATGAAGGCTTCCCAAGTAGCTGCAGATGATTTTTAAACTTCCAACACAAATAATATTCAACTATCTGCGATACAAAAGTGGTAAATGCAAATATATTCAACCGATACCAATATGCATTTTCGACATTCAATATGCTCTTCCGCAATTTGCATAGGTGTTGTTTAGAATATCAAATCAATAGACAATAATTTTAAATATGTCTAGTAAATGATACCGAAATCCGTAAACATGAAAGTTATGATGTACAAACAAACGTAACATGTTATTTACTGTTGTTTACTTTTCTTTCCTACCGTGTTATCCGTAGAATATGCGTATGAAATGAAAAAGACATCAATTGAGAATTAAATATAGATGACAACACACACACACACACGACAAGATAAGCGAAAAAGGCAACTCATAACATACCGGCGCTCATCGTTGCCACAGCTACAAATCGGTTTAAAACAACAAGATTCATGTGAAAAATCTCTCTATTTAAACGTTATTGTTCAAAATAGAGGAAGAATGTCAATGACAACAACATGTTAGAAGATTATTTACAAGTAACCATTAAAAACATAACGATCACTACATGTTTTATGCAATAACGTCAATCTGTAACTTTTAATGACTTGATTATAAAGTTTAAAGGGGAGCTACTGAACAAATGGCTATAAAAATGAAAAATTAAAATATTTTGAAAGTAAAATTATAATATATTGATTTGAATGCTGCTACAATTGTGCGCCATCTGCTTAAGAAACTGTAAACTGTAAAATAAATATAAATCTACCACTGCTTAACTCAAAATAAATAGATTAAAAGCCGACAAAAAAAAAATGATAGTGTATAGGTGTAATTCTCATTTATTTAGCTACTAGGAACTCTGAATTTTCAATAAATTTTACTATCATATCAAAACATTTTATTAATAAAGAAAAAGATCAAGGATGAGTATGAAATAATAATTTTTCCTCCTTTTGATGGTGAACTCAAATCTAACGGAATAATATTATCTTGTGTATTCACTTCGACTGGTCTCACAATCTCCTCTTTTAAATCTATAACAACATAAAGATTCCTGATAATTCAGATTTCGATTAAAGTTTATACTGCAAACCTGCCCCTGCTGTGGCAAATCTCAAAATTGGCGACGGCTTCGACCATCCGTAACGATTCCGCGACACTAATAGAGCCTCATAGACTGTCTTCTCTTTTAATCCCCGTATTGTATACGATTTAGAATAAACAGGACCAGAACTGTGTTCAGTTGGTATCGTTAATTTCGTCCAATTCGGTTTACTTAAGCCAGTTTTAGGTTTATAAGGCTGAAACCACAGATTATATTCAATAATCGGTGTATAACTATCAACTTCCCAAATCAAAGTATAAGAATCTTTTGAATTTCTGTTTTTATCGTCAGTTTTTTTGAAAACTCCAGGATTCGGCAGTCCTAAAAATCAAACAATTGAAGGATGTTTTTCACATGTATTTCAATATCTACCGGATAATTGGATCTGAAGCTCCCCTTGACCTAATTCATTAATAGCCCGACATGTATAAATCCCAAAATCACTCCTTTGTACATTTTTGATAATGAGAAGATGTTTATCGCCGTCTTTTGAACGAAAAACTCGATTATCCAATGGAACAGGAACTTCTCCTTTAGTCCATGTAACTGTAGCTTCTGGATCTGCGGAAACTTTACATTCAAGTTGTACACGATGTCCGGGGGCTGTATGAATCCAGTGTCGGGATGTCATCAATTCAGGAGGATCTGCATTAACAAAATCAAAAGTATAATTTTAATTAAAGAAAATTTTTAAATTGTTAGAAACGCTACAAATTATTTTAAGATCGATTTGCGCTTTTGCCGGTTCTCCAACACCATTTGTTGCAGTACATTCATAAATTCCAGACATGTGTCGGTCACTCGCTGTGAATTTTAATAACTCACGATGATTGATAAGTTTTATCTCTTCACCCTAAAAAGAGAGGACAATAATATTATTGTGAAAATCAACAATTTCACTAAAATTTACATTTGTCGACCATGTTATTATAGGATATGGTACTCCACTGCCTTTACACGACATCCGAACTTCTTCACCAAGTTTCACTTGAAGTTTCCCAGTAAATGGAAATGGTTCTACCGATGGTGGATCTAAAATACTTGACATCATCTAAATGAATTTGAATAATTTATTAGGAAATTATACGTAGAACTTCGATAGCATGTCGTTGTTTGATTGGACCCCATGGTTCAGGTCGTACAATTTCACAAACATAAACACCAGTATCGTTAGGTTTTACACGAAATATCTCAATAGAACCGTTTTCCCACAACATCATACCATCAGGATAGGGTATAGATTCATTAGCACTATCCAAAAATAGCTCATCGTCTTTATACCATCGAATAGATAAAGCGAACGTTCCATCTGAAGAGATAGAAAAGAATTATTCAGATCAATTAACATCCGCATATCCAATTTGTTCACTGGTGTTAAATAAGGAAGTGGTGGCAAACAGTGGAGCAACAATCGTTTTTTACCGGATATAAATTATAAACTTACCGTTAGAAGCTGTATTCAGGTAACATGGTAGAAGAACAGTATTGTTTTCTTGTGCTTTTACAGTAGTCGGGACACTTAAGAAGTCTGCCACAGTTTCACAATGATAATTTCGATAAAAACTACTTAAAATTAAAATGAATGAAAATAAATTAACCGCCATTATTATCTATAATAATTAATTGATTTATCTCGACAAAAATAAATCTTCTAGGTGTGTATTTTATTTAAATTAACAACAACAAAAACACCACAATTGTAGATAGACCTTGTAATAAAACGACGAGTAGACGATAACAACAGATGCAAGCATCATAACAATTACTACTAGGGACATACAGCGTTTTTTCCATTCTAAAGTTGTTCACTTTCAATTAACTTTCTTGTCACTGCTGGCATTATTAAATTAGGATTACACTATAGACTAATAATGCCTGATTTTCCATAACAAAAACGGAGGCCTCTTAAGGGTCAACAAGCAAACAAAACAAGGTTTTCAATGTATTTCCTAACATTTTCCCTTGATTAACAGAAAATAGTAAATAAATAAAGTAGAGAAAGCCAGAAAACAATAAATCTAAAGGTAAACAATAAAGATAAATACAAGTTATTCGAGAATATTCATCCGTTATACAACGAATAATTGGAATATGCAAGATAAATTCAAAGTAACTATGTCTATACAAAGAGTAAATTTAAATAACAAAGGCAGATATATATTTTTTTTAAATTGTAAATGACTTTAATGCGATATTGTATTTCAATTGTTGAATAATTGAATAAAATGGATATAAATTTTATTTAATTAATCATCAAGAATCATTAGAAGAACTGTATGTGTGCTTGTCTGTCATCAATGAAAGTCTGTATATAATGACTAATGCCAATTGAATCCGGATTTTTTTCTTTTCCTCTAGTTTTAATTAACAATTAAGAATAGATTAAATTAAAAGAATTACGACAATTGTTGAACGAAAGAAGTATGAAAGTACTCATTAAAGATAATTACTCTCCAATTAGACAAAAAGATAATCAATATAATCTAATTTGTGAGAAATCTTGTTGGCGATTTCTATCAGTTAAAGAAGAATTAACCAATTCACTGTAATAAGAGGATAATTGAGAAAAAATCGCCACAATCAGGGATGTGATATATGCAACCAAATATACGTTTCTATATTACGTGTTAGCAGTTCGAACAGATTTCGAATTGTTGAAAAAATATTACAGTTGTCTCAAAATCGCTTGGCTGGACGCTACTAACGCCGGAATTCAATAGCCCGTCATCTGGCGAGCGTGGCTTGTGAAGGTTCTACCAGGTTTGGTTCGTCATAAGGCTTGGCTCGTGAATGATGTTCCCACGATGCTTGTGAGTTTGTGGTGTGTGATTGGTGTTTGCTTGGCAAGTCTTACCCAAGTCTTGTCAGTGCCGTAGTCCAGTTTAGTTCAGTCGATATGAAAAAAATAACCACATTTATCAACGACAGCCTGGGCGAATCCACATTTTCCTATGGATCAGGTCCGAGATATGGCGAGCCGCGCCTGAGGAGGCTCGCCTTCTCTTTGACTCGTGCTAAATTTACCGACAACTTGTGGGAAAACACAAGCCATCACGAGCCGAGCCTAAAATCGTTGGCGCGCCCGTTCCCACGGCGCGAGGCTTGCCAAATCACACGCCGTTGGATCCCGGCTCGATCGATATTCTCTTTCTAATTCTCAACTTAAGATCTAGCCTATTGATCCCTAAACATAAGATTCATAACTGTTTCTACAAATGATTCCCTCTAATTGGATACAAATACGACTGTCACATCCAAATGCAGCAAATCAAAAAGTATGCTTAATGAGTTCTATATAGTTATGCACTGCAAAGAGGTAATAAAAGACAAGACATGTTCTTTTACCCGCCTCTGT
Organism: Lydus trimaculatus; assembly: GCA_037414755.1. NCBI lineage: Eukaryota > Metazoa > Arthropoda > Insecta > Coleoptera > Meloidae > Lydus > Lydus trimaculatus. The sequence continues at coordinate 17,797 of JAZBGY010000466.1, read as the reverse complement.
GTATTTGTAAAGGGATGAAGTCGCTGAAAACCACAAGAATACAATTGTAATGAACTCCTACTATCAAATAATTTAGAATTGAAGGTCTTCAAACATTTGTATAGAAAATCAGTGTCAACTGCTAAATAAACTACGAAAAAAATTCCTACACATCAAGTATTTTTGGATAAATGTTGACTCATACATCAACCACCTACAAATTAAATCGTACATACATATACGAGTGCACCTCTTATTTTATGGTGTTGTTTATCCAACGGTTTTTACATATTCATTCATAATGCTACACAAGTTGCAAACGTTTCCTATTGCAAAAATTCAACAAAAGTCCATCTGTCCATTATAATTCATGATACCGTTAGCAATAATGAAATAGAACAATAGCTACTCACTAATCATTGAATTGCAATTAAAATTGTGCAAAATTCTTAGAATCAAAACACATAAAACCAATCCCTATAATTGTTGACCGCAGATATTTTATAATATGCCATCATATTTTGTTCTTCGAACATGTTAAGCAATCAATGGATTTTCATGTCATCAATGACTCAAACATTTCTGTCATAAGTTAATTTTGGTCTTCATTCAAAATAAATGCACGTTCCAAACTATTTGCCACCTTCTATACTTGATAATACAATAAACCGTTTATTATAAATCTATAAAACTATTTTCTAATCATGTAAAATGATATCATCAACAAAAAAAATAATAATAATAAATGAAAATTCAATAGTGTCATCAATCAATCGTGTAAAATTTACAATGAGGAAGCCAATAATAACAACCAAATATAAAGATGGGTATTTATGTGAAGTGCTGATAATTTATTTAGCAATTATAGGCGATTTAACGCAATCGATTGATGATGTAACAATATAACGTGGATGTTGTCAATTACAACAAATTACTTGATTTAATTATCTGTTGATTTAGCATTAATATTAGTGTTATAGCATAATTTATTTGCTTCAAACCAGGGTTGTATTTGAAAAATTAAAAAATAAAGAAAGTGTTTGTGGGAATTAATGATTTTTTCCTATTCAGTTTCTGCAAATTCGCAGAATTCTTTCTTTCAGCGTATACAGTGTGTACAGGTTGAGACAGTCTATCTAGGAACATAGGAGAAACTACAAGAACCGGGACAGTCTTATGGCCTTCGTTTGAGTTGAAAAGAGATGGCTGGTAGGATCTTTGTAAAAGTACCGACTCTCAAGACTGTTCTGTGTTCCTAGTTAAAATATGTCAACCTGTATATTATGGATTGTATGAAAATTAGTTTCCTTTGATTTCGCACATTTTTAATCTTAAATAAGTACTCTGTGCCGGGACAATTTAGAAACTGTTTGGGGTACCAGGAATGAGACTTCAAAATTGGGACAATCCTGGTCAAAACGGGACGTATGGTATGCTTATTTAATATGCATACAATTGCTAAACATAAATGTTTTCGTTATTTATTTGTTTTATCAACAATTTGTAATTATTGTATTTGAAAACTAATAACATTCAATCAGTTTTGTAATAATACATTTATGATCTTGTTCGGAATTGGGTCGATTAAAGTCAAATTAATGATAGACGATAAGTGTACACACATACATACATACATACATACAAACATAGACAACATTCATTTAATTTGTTTATTAAATAATTGCGGCAAACTTTAATCAAATGAAGAAGAGATACGGCGCTTAGCCGATCAAAAAAATCAACACCCTCAATGATTACAAGAAGCCTAAATGTCAAATTAATTATTTTGATTATTGCACAAAACAGCAAAAGAAATAACCATCTATTCAGTCTCTATAACTAGTCGGAAGTTAGTTAATCGACATTAACCAGCTGTCTCTTTGGACAACATAACGACATTCTACATTGGGACTTGATTAGCGTTACAGGCGGGCACATGATGCTATCAGTGAAATTTGTATGTGTGACAGACAGCCCTTTGAGGCTTTCATTATAATTGTATTCGATTAGAAATTGCATTGAATGAATTGAATTCTAGAAAATTCAACAATAGCGCACGAGCTGAAAGAAAAAAAAAACGTCTGTGTATACCTTGACCGACACAAATCGGCCCTTATAAATTACGGCAGATTTTGTTGGAATGTCAAGGGTTTTCAAATAGGGCCAGGTAGAAATTTTTCGTGTATAATTGTTGGAAGTTTTACAGCTGCTAGTTTGCAAAATTTCTAAATAGGCCAACAATTGATTGTTTCAATTGTAAATAAGAACAATAGTGAAATCGTTGATAAGATCTTGATAGACAAACTAATCAACTATTGATCAAATATAAGCAAATCTATGTCAGAGTGTTTTATTGCTAATTTCCTTTAATAAAAATTTGTTAATTTTTGTTGCTGTTGTTGTTGTTGTTTTTTTGAGAATTCCTATATCCGGGAAATGATACGCGGTTATATTGCATAAAAATAATCAGTTTGTAATAAAATTAGAGGCCGTATGATCATCAAAACAAAAATAAACTATTACATAGTGAAAATGTAACATTTTTCAGGAAAATTTGATAAACAAAACAAATTTGGGAAATTTAATTAGCCAATCAGATGATTCATTGCGGTTTTAAATAAATAAATTCTGCAAATTTCACCACAGAAATTCCCTATTTTTTTTTTGTGTTGAGCAATCCTGAACTGTAACAACAATCATTGTTGAATTATAGTCGGATTACAAAGCCAGAAATCGAGATCGAGACTAGTACGGAATACCACTGTAAAGTCCATCTGTTGATTATTATAAAATACAGGAAATCGTAAAAAAAGCAACCTAAATTTATTTATTTTGCTTATTGTTTTAATAAATAAATATAGTTTCCCATATTGTTTTATTACCTCATAGTCGGAGTGTTATAATTAGAAAATCTGTTTTATTCATGGTGATAATAATAAATATTGTTTATTTTTAATTTCAAATAATTATAAATAATTGAATAAATTTCGCAAACAAACTTAAAACTGACTTGGCGATAACACCTAATCTAAATAAAAATCTAATAATATTCTAGTTTTAATTAATTTAATTAACAACAATAAAAATTTGCTTAATTAAAAAATTCACTCAATATATTTGCAGTAATTATGCATAATTCAACTTGACCTTTGGTATATTCCGATGTCACAATAATAATGTGCAAACATGGTCATTTTTCCAAGGAAAAATGCTGACATTATTCTTCCTGTAGGATGGATCATTCGCTCTTTTTTTTCCCAATAGTTTACACCAAACAGATCCACCTTTAATAAAACCGCAGCCTTGTCTGTTATCAGTGAATAATTGAGGCTTTTATCGGTGATAACAGGTTTGCATAAATATCGACGCTAGACATATTTTCTTTCATTTTATCATTATTTAGTTCTAATATCGTTTCAAACATTTCAAATAATTTCCCTACTATCTAACAACAAAGTTCCATTCTTGGTTTTGTATTATAATAGATAGGAAGTGTGCGCAAGCGTTCTGTTTTAAAAATACGATCAGCTTTGTGCCGCCAATGTTGTTGCTGGTTGTTGCTGCAGAGAGTTGAGGACTTGCTGCCGGCACGATAGTTGTCCTTTTGCACCAGTGACTGTGGTTATTATTATTTTTTTAATAGAAACAAATACAACAAATAAAAAACGTGTTATTGTGCTAGTGTTAGGTTTTTCTTTTATTTCGTCACCATACAACACTTATTTTAGTTTCTTACTTGTCTTTCATAAAAGAATTTTGCGTATTTTCTTTGAAAAAGATGAAGATTAAGATCGTTTCTTGGATCCTATTAGGACTTCTCTATACCGGTAAGTTTGCTATAATTTTGATCGTTTTATATAGCGAAATTCGAACAAATCCGCTAATATTGTAACGTAATCATATTAATAGAACACACCAAAAAAGCTCTTGTGTAATTTTAGAAATGCACACAAAAGCTCATATAACCGGTGGTGTGTAAATTGTGTTTGTTTTACATGAAATAGAAAAACGAAGATTGATGTCGTTTTTATGTAGGAAAATCGTTTATTTTTATTAAAGACCCCCTGTTGATTGCTCCAATTTCAACATTTTTTCTTTTATTTTGGAAACGTGTTGCAATCGCTGTCATGAAAATAATTCATCTAAATGAGTGGAGCATAATTCACTCAACTTTTGATATTACAAATAACATAATCCTTGAATAATACAAAAAAAAATGTTGTTTATTTGTTTAGTTTTGCGGTCTATTCTTCTTTCAAACATTTTGTTGCCATACATTTCATCCGTTTTAACCTACTTTAATCAAAATGCGACTATAAAGCTCTCAAATGCCTATGATGAGCTTTAATGGGGTTAAGTGAGAGTCTGTTTTAAGATGATGTTCGAGCTTTATCACCGCCTAGGAAGTCTCTTCAATGTACACGTTGTATTATAATAAATCTACTTATCATAAAAATAGTTATTTATAATTCCAGTTATTATTTATGATTGATTAGCATTATGCAAGCGCGATAGGAATTTTAAAACATACTTATCATGCATTTTATTAATAGTGAAAATACTCATCGAAATTTTATAGTTTTTCTTGTATTTGTTTTTTAAATAAAAAACCGTTCGGATTCAGTAAAAGCATATGAATTATTTTCAATTTAAGATGAGATCATCTTTGAGAATAAGTCCAAGCTTTCCTGTATTGAAAAATTTCAATAATAATTTTTCTGACTGTAAAAATCTGGCTGGATTCCAGTTAATTTTACAACCTTGTAATGCAAATATTATTGCAACCTTAGACAATTTCCATTAGACTTGATTGAATAAAATTCAAATAAATTCCAATTTAATTACTTTATTAAGGGTTGTTTTATATTGAAATTTATGCGGAATATTCCAAATTTACCGTTCAAACATTCACTTTTAATGATAACAGTATAGTTTTGATATTATTGTTGTTATGTGTGTTAGTCACGATGTTCGAGGAGAATAACCATCAAGAATCAACCCCTCGTTCCAAATGATAAATCATCGCGCCCCCGCCCCATTTTACAACTAGTTCCGTTTCAGATCGTCAATTATTTTCGTTTTATTTCCCCCTTTACACATTACATTACATACATATGTATGTAGTATGTAGAGTATTTTGAAGGGTTTTCAAAATAAACAAAAACAATGTCAGTCATTCGCGTCTTGACATTGTTGGAATTTAGTGAAGCCTACAGTAGTTTGGAATAAATTTCAATTATCCGCCCCTATGTTCTAAATATTCCTTCAACAGTTGCGTCATTGGGTGTGTGTTTAAAAAGTGGAAGAAAAAAAAAACAAAGTAGAATTACTTGAAAGGTCATCCGGATCGATCAAATCAAACAAAATTCTTAAAATAATCGACATCCTTGGAGATTGTCCTTGTAAGAAAAATCGATATTGTTCTTAACATTATTAACACGTTTGATGTTAAATTTGCTTTAATAAAAGGGTGTGTTTTGTTTAGTTTATGAGTTGTCCTAGATAACAAGGCCATGTCCAGGAAATGAATATCTAGTCCCAGTTCAACCCTTATAGAATGTTTTTAATTTGAAATCCTGCCATTCTTGTTGTTTATAAATCAATTTTATAAATTGTTGTAAACTTGTTCGTGGATGTTTAATTAAAAAAGAGCCATGTAGTATTGGAAAAAGTTGGAGAACTGGTTTACTTATATGAAAACTTCTATACACCACTGGTAATTGGGAAGAAAAACCTATTAACAACTGGAGTGTTTTCGAGATTTTCTTTAAATTATTTACGATGAAATTCCGAGTTTAGCACACTACAAACGAATTAATTCGTATTTATTTTTAGTGAACCATTCAAAGGCTATAAAGTCCGATGATAAAATGTAAATAAAATATAAAACTTAATGTAAAATTAAAGAAAAACTACAACATCTTTTACGAATTAATTCAAATATTTGTACGTTTCTTCTTTACGTAATGTTTATGTTTTGACAGCAATAAACGGTTTAATTATTCCCAAGATACGCAGTTTTTCAAGCTCGGTTCCTGAAATAACTCCAAAATATCAGCGATGAGTTGCACGCGCTCCATCGTCATGTTTTCAAATTACGGTTGTCAGGCAAAACGTAGAAACTTCACCCCCTATTATCCTTGTATTGGTGGAAAAAACCGCCATGTATTCCACATTGTTGTTTTTTCCGGAATTAATCATGTCAAGTGCGGAATTTAATCAAGAAACATGTCTTGTTGTTGTTGTTCATCAACTTTTCACTTTTTTGTTGTTATCAACAATTTCTGATTGAGTTTTGAGATTTATTAGTTGTGTTTGTTCGATTCATTGACCTCCATGAAATATTCGATAATAAGTTCAAAAATAAATTTGTAATTCGTGGAAATCTTTATTATTTTTTTTATGAAATTGCCTGTAGTATTTCTGGAGACAAATTGCGTTATGGATGGATTCCTTCGATCGATTTTGCTACTATAACACAGAATGTGTTCTTCTATCTAACAAAACTACTCAAGTGTATATATCAGTTTTTTATTTGTTTTAATAGAATTGATAAAAACTTAATGGAATTTACCCAAATTTGTTCAAGTGACGACGCGAATTACGCTGATGATTATCATCAATGATATGTAGGCAAATGTTAATTTGTTTGTTGGCCTTGATACGATTAATGAGTTAATTGCCACAATCACAGCCTTAACATTGGCCAAAATTCCTTATTAATAAACAAATATTGGTTTAAATTAACCAAGTTCAAACTAACTTGTTTATATTTCATGATCCTGCTCCTATTACAATTATTATAAAACAATAGCGAAATTTCCAGACTGTGATGATTATTAATAATTGCTGTATTATCTGGATCTTACTAAAATCTCGTGGATCATCAACTTCCCACTAAATAGCAGTTGAAACTGGTCAGACATCTCCATTCTATTTGTGAAACTGCATTGCAGTATGTACACAAATGCAACGTTGAAAACACCAATGTGGCAATAATGCTTTAAATATTCCTTATAATCCTGTTGTTTTATCCATTATCATGGAATGTCCTTGTTTGGTATTTAATGGCATAACAATTCTATTTTTAATTAGGTATTTGAAAAATATAGCTGAGTTAATGTTGTTAATTGTATGTAGCAGGAAGTTTTTTTTTGTTTTGAAGGACTTGAATATTTTTAGAATTATCATGTTTGAGAGTCTCGCCGTGAAGACCAGACAGTAGTAGCCTCAGTCAGTCGCGAGAATTCTTGGTTCTTTTATCATTTTTATTTTTTTTTTAAATCCAAGACATGAATGGGCATATCTGTATTATGATAATCTCGTTTTACCACACACGCACATTGCAAGATAACTACAATTTTTAGCAGAATTGGAATTCCTTCAGCAACACAAAAAACTAACCCGGTAACCAACTAACGGTTTTTCATTTTCTTTGGTTTTAGAAAAGGATGAATAGAATCTGTCACCTTAGACTGTGATTCATTCATTAGTATTGTTGGTAAGGTAATCGGTAATTATAGCTCATCATAATAACCAAGGTCTCTGTAATTTGCGGATCTCTTCTAAAAACTGTAATGTTGTTGAAGAAATACCCTCCTCCAGTGGTTGTCATAACATTCTTTAACGGATTTAAATTTTTTCCAGTCTGGGATTAACACCCTAATTTATCATCTTTTTTTTTCATAATAGTATTTTGAGGCGAAGAAAAATAAAACTTGAATAAAATAGTTGCACGTTCAACTTCATTGTTAATCATGTAACGTTTATACATAGAGTTTTTTTCTTTAGCTGGAAATCCAAGCTTTAAGATCACGTTCCCAGGAAGTTTTCGCCGGTTAAAAACCGACCTTTTAGTACGTTTTATTATTACAAACAGAGAATAAAAAAACGATATTTGATTGAATTGAGTCGTTAACTAATAATTCTTGTGTTTAGAAGTCTAGAATAACATACACACACAACCATAAAAGGTTAACCATTTGCTGCTTTTCTATCACGTTTAAATTAATATGACCGACTTAATGGTCTATTGATCTATAAATTTTCGATTTTATAATAATTTCTAGTGAGTGGATGTTGTATTAAATCATATTTCTAGATAGAAACTTTTCATTTGTAGTAGTACTAGCAGCCTTGAAAGTCTCCTCGTATCTTGACGATATTCATATAAAGAATTGTTGGGTTGGATATGATAAGAATTATGTGTATGTATTTATATGAAGAATTATTTGAGATGTCTTGCATTAACAAGTTTGTTGTTTGATAAAACTCGGGTGTATATACATATTGTTTAACAACAAAGATAATATCAGTAGTTGAAGTTATACATTGGTAAATGCATCAACTATAAAACTCCACCTTAATAATGTATCATGAAGGCAGCAGTTTCTTTTTGAACACCGTTCAAATCCCTAAATTCTAAACACTTTCATGTTGTGTCGAAACTATTGTTCTTTACCGACTATTAATAATAGATTATTCGACAAGAGATAGATTTCGTAGTTTCTAAATAATGAATGGGTAGAGTTTGAAAATATAAAACTGAAAAGTTAATGAGTTTTATTATTATTTTTTACAACTTTTTTATCGTAAATTATACCAATGACATCAACTGTTGTAATTAACCATTGACCCTAAAACTGTGTTAATTTTTTTTTTAATGAAAAACAACAAAACTTTCGCTTCTATCAATGGTATAAACATAATTATTATTCATTCGACATGTAGTAAAACGTGAATTGTTAATAATTTTGTTGATAGAAACCTCTATATCGTCATTCATGCAGAATTCTACAGGTGTTTGTATAATCAGAAAAGGCTGCCTCTGGCAGCAATGGACATTCTTCTAGACAGTTGGACGTCGTTGGTTGTTGTGGTCTTCTTCAATATCTTTTAGCATTATTATTATTATTATTATTATTATAAAAAAGTTGTAACAAAATCGAAACAACAGAGATGAAATAGAGAGGACATTCAACTTTTTTCGAGAGGTGCAGCAAGCCTACTGACTCCTCCTCATCGTCATCGTTCTGCATGAGAGACGATGATCTTCCAGTTTTGGATGACTTTTTTCAGATTCATCTAAAGTTTGTTATAATATTCTACAGATAACACCAAAAACAAATAGAATTTTTACAGATTTATTATATTTTACAAGATTAGCTAATTTCTCATGTATACACACAAATACACAGGTGTTGATTCTCATTACAAACAACTTACGCCTATTTGCTATTTACGTATAGTTGTTTTGTCACTAGTGACCTCCAGGAAAAGTCAAGGCTTTCATTTTTTCAAAACTATAACGAATTTGATGAAATTTCAAAATAGTTGAGTGATTGTGGGATTAATGCCAGATTTCCTCTTTAAATATGTAATCGGATCTAGCCCCCAACAGGTGGTAGATTAATCTGTTTCCCTATTAATAATGATTGAAATTAATTTGTGTTTGTGTGATACAGGGTAATACAGGGTTTAAAAAATAATTAACAAACGTTTGAAGAAAAGCCTGAAATGAGATCATAATCCGACGTCATTTGTCGACTACTATATTAGTAAAAGTTTTTCAATGTATTGTTATCGTTTTTGAATTCAAACAATTTTATACAGTCACGTTTCATTATGTTGTTTGTAAAATAAAATATTGAAATTGTAGCCTATTTCATTATATTTATAGTTTGACTTTGATGGAATTGCGTGGGTATATATCTGGGGTGAGTCATAATAATAACATGAGTGCTTTCTATGGGATAATTAATTGAAACGACTTGGATGTTGATGATGATGATGCTTTACTCTTGAAGAATTATGTCGTTATATCCGAATTAATCGTAAATATTACCAGTTAAGGTCAACGATTTTATAACGTATTATCCAGAAACTTTGAATTCCGTTGTGTTTAAATGAATTATTCAATAACAAATTCCATAGATGGTATAAATGGTTGGTAGTGTCCCATTGCTTACAGTGGATAAGAATATCAACGAATTTTTTATCGAAATTACGTAACGATGATGATGATGGTGGTGGTAATGATGATGAGAAACAACCACACCTCTAGCTGTTATTTAAAAGAAAACAACAATAAGTAGTACTACCATCATATCTATTGAATACAATTAAAATTTAAATTGTATTTATGAGTTGTACATCAACGTTATGATATATGAATAATTCAATCAAACTTCACACAAGTATATACACACACACAGATCAACACAATGGTATCTATTCATTATATTATAAAATATACATACACGCGTTGAAAAATCAAAACATCATTGGTGATAACTCCAATTTAAGGGTTTTTATAATCGTAAAAGTTCATGAACTTTTAAATGCATTCCATCAAAATAATAAGTCGTAAAGTGCAGACAGATAAATTAACAGTTATCTGTTGCACTATTTACCAGATTTATTACGCAATTAAGAGATTTTCGAAAATTTCTATTCGATATCCTAGAAATAGTCGTCGTGAATCGAACTATTGATGATCATCTTGTGATTATAGTGGAGAAGAAGCAAATAGATATAGAGACGAAACAGTGTTGTCAGTGATAAACACATATGTGTTTGCATTTAGATTGATGGAGAAGAGACAAACATTTCAACAAGATAAAATTTTTGTTATAATTAACTGTAATTTATCAAAGTTTATTTTTATAAAAACAATATTCTAGTCACTTGAATTGGTTAATTGAAAATAGAATTCCTTTGATAATAGCCGTATAACTTCCTTCTTGTCTTGTCTTTGATTATTTTGTTTTCAATTTGCAACAATACGTATGATTATAAATAAATAAAATTAATTTATTTTTATCGATTCTCTATATTGGATTTTCTGCACTAAAAACCACTTGTTGATAGATTGACGCGACGGTTTAATTTCATTGATAAAACACAAAAAACCCAACAATCATGGGTGGTATTTCATCATTTTTTTCCGGTATAAGTTATAATAATAATCAAATAGTTTATTAATGACCCAAATTATCAATAACTTTATGACATTAGAGTGTTGACTAGCATCACCATCATCATTGTAAATATTTACTTTGACTCTAATGTAAAGTTTATTATCAGCTTCCAGCAATTTTCTCATCATTTGTGTGTTATATAAATCAGATAACAGAATAGAGATTTTTCATTTACAACAACTAAATTGTAGTAGAACCATTCAAAAATTACAAGCCTTAAACCGACTAGATAGGGTGAAAGAATCTGTTCAAACACCATCATCCATATGTGGCACCACATCATTTCAAAAACAAATAGATTTGTGTCAAATTTCACAGTTTTAATTTGTAGATGAGGAGAAAAAAATTTTTATAAAATAAATAAACTCACCCTTATTGCTTGTAATCTATCATCGGGGTATCTGTATTTCAGAAACTTAGACGACCCTTTCAGACATCCAACAAACGACTCGATGTCAACGCGTCATCTTATCAGTCGACAAGTAAGGGGTAGATTCATTTCAAATCCCTCTAGATTTCAACATGATAGCAATCCAATGCCACCATTACACATATTCGAATCTGTTTGTTAGATGTTAATTAAGGGTTTTAGTGATATTATCACAACTGCAAGGAAGGTACACGTTTTTAGAACGATTCAACATTTTTATTTTTATTTTTATTTTAATAAGGAACAAGTTTTCTATCGAAGAGGCGTTCTTCTATACTCTTTTTTTAGTGGTTCTAAGCCGCTAATGCATACCGAAAATAATTAGAAGCTATACCAGCAACGAAGCCCTTTCAAGTCTCACCTGTTCTTCGTTGAGGTATATGCCTGTTATACTGTAACTATATGGGATTTTTTGACGTAATTTAAAGCTCCTTTCACTGTTAATAATAACGGGTTGAGGAACCAATTATAAAATTGATAAAATTGTTTATCCATAGTACCCCATTTAGGGGTGGTCTGCGTTAACTTCGTTTGATAATCAGTTGGAATGCACAAGTCGTTTTTACATTTTTTT
>JAZBGY010000465.1:0-59572 GCA_037414755.1 Lydus trimaculatus | reverse complement strand
TTTCTAAACTTGGACTCGTGCAATAATTGTCGACTTCTGACACTTGTTTTTTAATATACTATTATAGAAACTTTACGAGAGTCAATGTTAAAATATAAAATACTTTTATCCATACATATTTCTTTCTGTTGTAGAATGTAATTTGGATGGAATGTGCTTCCTAGTTGTTTGTTTTCGTTTCGTTTCCCTAATTTGACTCATATCAAACTCAATGTCCTTATGAAAACACATAAAAGGATGTCTCCCTTTTCTCATTTGTATCGTTACGAAACGTTGATGGATATATCTGCATTGCACCCGATGATACTCTTCTATTTTTCACAATTCAGAATGTTCTTTTTATTGTACAAAAAAAAATAATCAGTAATTAAACGGATGTAGGTTAGAAATTGCAGATGATGGTAGTATAGAAACGGAAATAACGTCAACGTTCACTATCCTGATGTTTAATAGAGTAACTTTGAGGGTTAGGCGTAAAAGTCTACTAGTAATGGAAGGATAACCAAGTAACGAAAGGACGGTGGTATAGTTGTATATAGTCAAGTCAGTCAAGCAACCCTTTCTCTGCAATAGTTTGTTGTAAATAGAAAGCGAGTAAACGTTGCTTTATTATTGCGAAACTTTACAGAAAGCGTCTCGATTGTAATTTGATAGTTTGGTTCTTGTTATAAAGTTAACTGTCAACTTTACAACTAACAAGAGTAATTAATGGTAATAGTAGAATGTTGCGTATTTATGTCCAGGTTCACTTTTGCGCCAGTTTTGCTGTACCATGGTGGTCGGTTCAAACAAGCGAACCCTCTAGATGAAATACAGAAGAAGCCACTTTTTCTTGAGCAAGACATTTGAGATTAATAACCTGATAAGTGCTGTAAATTTCGAACATGAGTAAAGTCCGATTAGACGTGAATTCATCAATCCAATTTTATTGCAAATTTGAGATCAAAAGCAATTTGATGGAATTTATGCTAGGAAACAGTGGCAACAAGACGCGTACATTCTGCATTTAATATCAATATTTTGTAAATTTCTGCTTTTTCAACAACTGTATGAATGAAATATCGAATGTTTATTAATGTTGACGTTTTTATTTATAAATAAATAAATGGAATAAAAGCAGATTTGATATCAAAATATAAGCAGAATTTCATCGCTAAAGGTTATGTTAGATTCAATTTCCTACTCCTTTTTTGTATGAAATTAATGGAAAATATAAAACAAAAATGATTGTTGTTGATATCGTTATCAATGTGAGTTTTAATAAATGCAATAACTATTCAAATACGGTAGTTGCCAGACAATCTCGTTCAAGACAAACTTTGATATTTTGTAAACTTTACCAGGAATATAACATCATAAAGTGTAACGTTACGTGAAATGTGTCAGTTGCAATATGAGAAATCCTTTTATAAACGTATCTGTATTGCAAATAAGTTTTATATACAAGTCGATACAGTTTTTATAGAGAATCATTGAAATGTGAAATAACTAGATGATATTGAGTTTCAAATTATTTTTAAAATCTCTTATTTGCAGGTTTACACGTTCAACTTGAAACTGATTCATTTCAACAAATTTGAATTTCGAACAGATTATTCACCTGAATTTAACAGCTTTAAAATGCGCGTTAACACTAGTAAATGTGTATTGATTTGAAAAATTTTGTCGAGAGTCCGTTCGAAAACCAATTGACTAGATCAAATCCGATCAGTTGCGTTTAAAATCCGATTTTCGCTACAATATGACAAATTTTCTAACGGAACAAATTCTATTGGATATGCTCATGTCAGAATGATGCCAAAACAACAACTCACTTTTGAAATAGTGAGAAGCAGTCCTTACCGTTTAGTTATCCAACTTAGAAATCTTTGTAAATCTTGGCACGAATAAAGGACACGTAGAGAAACCGGATATGTCAAGTTTACTTGCAGAAAGCGACAACAACACACATACACACACATATATATCCAACAAGTATCAACCATCTCACCCTTATTCGTTATATTGTAACGTAACAAACTCAATTCAGACCATCACTGTTGAAGTAATTTGATGCAAATCAACCCTGTTGCAGAATTTCAACTAAACTTGAGATTGTCGCGGAAATTTAGACGATCTGGTATCAAGATTTCGACAAATCTCGCAGTAAATTAGCAAAATTCCCATAATGATGATTTGAATGATAGAGAGAAGGATTGTGTTTAGACAGAGACCAATCAGTACACAACAAAATTCGGTTTTAATAGTTAAAGCGTTGCATATTCAGTTATTTATCTCTAGGATAGCTTTGTATTAACCCAATTCGATTTGTTTATCGCTTGGTTTCACCTAATCGGATTTAACAATTTTCACCAACATTTATTATTGAGAACACAATACCCACAACCACTTGACAAGACAGCACATTATTAAAGCGTTGTTTTGATATTTGCATTTGTAAACAACGATATTTGAACAAAAGCTCGACAATAATGCAAATACTGGACTCTATTTTGGAAGAAATAGAATCCTCCTAACAATGCTTTTATATTATTGGCAATGGTGGAGTGGGTGGATTTTCAAATCGTTGAAAAAACCAAACTATTGCAAATTGATTCTGTTTTTTTTTTTGGGGGAATAAATGGAAAAATTGTTTGTTGAAAATGCGAATAGCGATAGCGATGTCGAACATGCCAAAACTATTCTACTGCATTCTATTCGAATCAGTTCTAGTTGAATGGGGTGATTAACCACATACTTGAACGCTTAATCAATATTGTAGCATGTATATAGCACCTCATAATTTTTCATTTCTTGAAATATTGCAGAATTATTTCATTTTATGAAATAATCACAGCATTTTGATCATTTTAAGCATAGTTGATAGTTTATTAAAAGATTAATTTTTAATTCTACACAGCATAATTGAACGTTAACCGTATTTGATGGAAAATGGTGGATGCGCCGCGATAACATCATTGATTTTTCTTCAACTTTGACTTTAATCGAAATAATAATTACCAATGTTAGTCTTTCCGGACGAAATAACACACCAAAAGAAAAACATAAATAAATTGAAATACTGACGAAATAGATTCGACTGGAATTTTTTTATTCGTCGTCTTTTTTTCGGTTTGATTCTTATCAATATTGTTTGACGTAAAATCGAACTTGAAAACGACATTATTTAAGTCTAAATTGAAAAAGTGGATAACTAGAAGAGATTGTTTGTTTTAAATTTGGATAGATGAATTTGCCACGCACCAAAGATATTGTGGATCTATTTGGATCAAGTTTGTTTTTTTTTTGCTATAGAGTCGTTGTGATTAATAAGAAAACTGCGTCTATTCTTTCTTGTTTTCTTTTTCCATCAAACAAAATTCATGCAATATGTCTTCATTTAACAAGTTTGACATTTTATCGATTCAAAACAGCAAACTAACAATCATAAATATATCAAAATAATGATTGTACAACTATTATTGGTCTTGACTAGTGATATACAGCTCCCATAGTTCAATATTTTGTAACATCCAGTCAGTATAAACATATAACAACAAACATTACACACAGACTTGTATGTAGTGTTAGGTATATTGGAAAAGTTCAACCAAGAATTCTGGAGTTTTGTGAATTTTGTTGTTATCCACTAATGTTATTTACTACCTTCTATCTTGGTCTTTCATGTTAAAGTTTATTGGTTTGAGGTTTCCGTGTTGTTAAAATCCCAAATTGTCGGCGTCTAAATTGAGTTTAAATATGAAAATATTACACGTTTTGAATTACAAGCAACAGTCTAGTTGTTTTCAGGCTATGGAAGGCAGTCTCTTCTCGTCACACAAAGAAACTCGACGATTCTGGTCTTTTTAATTAATTTTCTTGTAGTTAAAAGAGTTCAATTGTTCTCATTTCTAGACAATTTATGTTGATAAACGTCTTTTTTAAGTAACACAAATTAAGATTGAAACTTTCAAAGTGCGACACAGAATTCGAAGATGTTATCCACTGAATTCGGCTGTTTCCATGTAAAATTACGATATTCAAACTTTTTATTGGGCTGATTTCATGTAATTTCTCGTACATACAAAAAAATCAAGCTTTACCGTTGAAATTACGGCATAATTTACCACCAATTTGGGTCTTTGAGAAGGGATGAGTAATCAAAAATTGAAAAATGAATTCGAATAATTAAATTAACCAAAAAAAAAAAACAATTTACAGGGTCTTTACTGTGACTATAAAAAATATTATAAATTTCTCTAGGGATAAGGCGAGTAATTAACATTTCGCATGGTGATTTGAGCTTTTAAATTCAACAATAAATTCTCCCTGGTCTGATTAAGCTTTTGCTCATTTTTTCCTTTCATTTGTTGCTTCTTTTCTTCATTTTCTTTAATGCGATTATCCAACGTTTTACTCTAGCTAGATAAAAATTAAACAACATAAAAATTTGTATGCGGTAAAAACATAATTGAAAGTGTACGCATTAAAATCTTCTCTATCTTTGGTGCATAGATGGATAAATTGCTCTGCTGTTTCTCTGTTGTTGTTGTATCAAACGAGATATTATTAAAAAATAAAAGAAAAAAAAAGCGTTTCTGCCACCACCGCTATCATTCTAACTTATAACAGGTCGTTACGTCTTATTTTTTACCTACATATTTATTTTCATTCCCTTTAAGTTCCTGTAGAAGATGTATTCCCCCATGACTGTGCTCGTTCCGTCTCTAGATATACTTTTATTAAAATCCTTCGCGGCAAACCTAATCTACTCTACTGTTGGGATTAAATTCGATTGGATCGCAGACGTGCTCGTTCACTATTGAGAAACGAAAAGGTTAAAAGTAGAAGCGAAAAATGACACAATTACAATCAGTGATGTTTCCTTAATTAAACCAACAACATTTCCACAACACGAAATCCTGGCGAAATCTCACAAGAGTACTTCACAGTAGTGAAACAAGCCAGAAAAAAAAGCGAAACATAGAAATCTACAACGTTTGCAAAATAATGAGGAACTCACCATCAGTTGAATAAAGTTTATTTTAATCGTGAAAATCCATTAGTTTGGATTATCAGTCAGAATTTAAATGTTTAAAAAAAAAAAGTTCACGATACAAATACCAATTTAAACAAAATGAAAATCTTTGGAAAGTTTGGAATTTGTCGAGTTAAGCTGGAGAAATTGCTGGAAGTTTGATGAGTTGTTCAATGGATTTGTTAAGGAAAAAATTACGAATACCAATATGTGCGTGACTATACCACTTGATTAGTGCATAAACTTTGAATAATTTTAGATTAGTTCTAGAGAAACTGGAGAGTTTGTTTCATCATTATCTTCAAGCAACTTCAAGGTCTCTCTTCCAGATAGACCTTCATCCAGATTTCTTTAAATTTGTATTATATTCATTATAAAGGATGATTTGTTGATCTTTCAAAGAATTGTAAGGCTTTACGGAGAGTCAGGGTTACATAATACAAAATCAATATTGTCTGAGCTTTGGAATTTCTAAAGATTCACTCAATTTACAACAATATAAATGAAAAAGATTTAACTCGTTTTTCGTCAATCATAATCCTATTTATCAACCAGGTAATGTTTTTATCTTGTACTGTTCTCCCAAACGGCCCAGATTAACAACACAAGCTACACGCAAATTCGCTTACAATTTCATCCAAATAGATTCAACCTCGATTTCATTCGAAATTGTCCCCGAAACTCTTCCATATCATTTTAAATATTAATTACTCAATTTGCTATCGGATCCTCACTATTTATAGACGTAAATAGCTCAAGTTTGATAATCTATTTTTAGTACATTAACGTATTAACCTTCTCTTAATGGCATCTTTATGTATATATTTAAGATTTATGAGTTTGATAAAAAAACGATATGATGTGATAGTATTGATTTGCTTTCAGTGATGGGTCTATCAAGGGAGCAATTACCGAATCTCCAATGAAATTACAAGTTGTATTAAGGTACAACGTTCGGATGGCTAGCTATCGTGTCAAAATTGATTATCGATAGAAAATTCCCTTTAGATTGACATACGACAACCTCAACTAATTCCAAATAACAATAACACTTTTTGATCTACTTTTTGTAAAATAACACGCATTAGTGTTATGTATTTTTTTCAATTGTTCCACATCATTGAAACAGATATAGAAACTTTAATTGGATTCCGAAACAGGTTTGTGTTGATAAGAAGTTAATCAAACGGTAGTTGGAGAAACTTCAATCTAAAGAGTAGAGTTACAAGCAACTGACGATATGATCTTCGGTATTTTTTGAAGATGTAGAGCCACTCTAACTGTTTAGCAACTGCTTGTCTTCTAGACATTCAATTGGATCTTCTCCAAATGAAAACAGGCCAAACTGTTCTTTGTAATTTATTACAGAAGGTGTTGGAACTTTATAATTAACAAACACTGTATCCGTCTTCAAGAAAATCCATCTAAAACGCTCTCTCTTAGCACCATACTGTAAACTTTACTGATCATTACTGGGTTTGTTCCAGTTAAATACGATCGTTGCCATGGCTCTTATTGCCATGTTGTCACAGAATACGAAAAATATAGGCTGATCCTTTTATATACCGAATAATGGAAACTAGATACCTACGTCAAAACCACTTACTAATACACAGGGGAGATGACAAAGTCGAGCCAAGACACGTTATGTACATTTCCTTGAACATTCAGCATCTAACGTATTAGACAATAAATATGGAGTTTAAATAATGCAGAATCTTAATAATCTAATTCAACGATCTTGTCATATCGTCATTTCTCTTAGTAATTATGTTCGAGTGTGTTATATAGGATTTACTTAAATGTAACTAATGTGTAAATTACAGATGCAAGCGTCTATACGTATGCATGTTGAGAATATCGTAATATTCTAGATTGAATGCTTCAGCATTTGACGCAAATTTTAGATTGATTAAGCAGTATAATGACGAATATGTATCATATGTACTGCAATAAATCGAATTTTGTCAGTGATTAACAGATCGTGTTTATACCGAATTATTATTACAATTTCATATATAGTGAGCAAAAATTAATGAATTCTACTTTGAGTAATTTGCATGCATGTTATACGGATATGTAACTATATCTACAATACATATGCATGCGATAAACTATGGAAAACCACTAGAAATATAATAGCTTCAAAAACCATCAATCATTATTGTTGTTGTTGTTGTTGTTGTTTTGTTGAACATAGCTATTTTTAAAGGATTATCGGTAATACAATCGACTTGTAAAATCAAAACAAAGGATTTCTAACGGTAAAACTGAAAGTTCAATAATATGTCAACAAAATATTGCCACTGATTCCAATCACCTTCTTCGGTTGCAACATGATGAATATATCGATAGGTAGACACAATAAAAATGAACGTGTACCATTTGATTTTATAGCTAACTCTATAGACTTAACCTCAAACAACATTGTTTGTAAAAGAAATATGATCTTTAAGTTTTCAGACTTTCAGCCTTCAGACTATTCATATCTATTCAAAACAAAAATGTGTATCTACGACTTATGTTTAGGATTGAAATTTAATCGATAACTGCAAAAGCAGAAGGCGTAATTTCTTGTGTTTCTGTTTAATTCTTGATTTTATGAATGTTTAATTATTCAAATTTGTCGGTTTTGGGCCACTTTTGGGCGAGAAATTTGAATTTTGCGTTTTGGTGGAGGCGCCGGCAGTTGGTATGGAGTAATTCCCTCCGTTATTGTTGTTATCAACACATTGTTAATAATAACAACAATAACAACAACTTGTTAACAATAACAGCAACAACAACAAGCGGGGAATTACCTATCCCGGCGCCTCCACCAAAACGCAAAATTCAAATTTCACGCTTTTACTACTTTTATTCGCGTTTTCTGACCTGTACCAACTAGTGTTTCTTGTTTATAGTCTAATACATAGCCTATGCGAATTATTTTTGTATCAAAAAGCGATCTTGATGTTATATTCGTATCCACAATGCCTGTAAGAACGTGTCCCTTTCTCTATTTTGACTCCACCAAAGATGCACAGTCAACAAATTTGTTATAGTTAAGTACTTTTACTATGCACTTGAAATGTATTTCTGTACACAATCTCCTTAAACAGTTTCATACTGTCGTAGCAACCAAGGTAACTAACTCTGTTAATTTACAATGAATTAAGACAAATAGGAAGCTTGAAGTATGTAAAATGTGGCGCTCAGATTCGTATCTACTACTTTACATTTACTATGTTAGTCTTCTTCATATGACATTGCTATTATAATATAGAATGTGAATTACAAAAGGAGCACCTGACACGCCTCTCTATTGTTGCATTCAAGTTAAATTGTAACAACCATTCTCACGAGTATTTCTATTGCTATTGTTACAGATTTTCTCTCATCACTTCAACCAATTACTCTATAAGATCTATAAATGTCAGCCAATTTCAGTTAAACTTGTTTATTTCAGGATTTACTCTACCAATTCTATCTATCGTTTCATTATAACCGTTAAATGTTCAATTAGTCAATAATTAATCTGTTTCAAATGAAATTTCGATGGATAAACTCGAACAATACAAAGATAGATTTCTAGTTGTTTGTTGATAATTGTGATTGATTTTAATCATTGAATTAACACGAATATTATTAAATTTAACAAAATTTTAAATCATTGTAGAGAATTTAACAACAAATTTATGCAAATATCGAACAGTAACAGACAATTTCGCGAGTTAATCCTTTAAAATTTACGCACAAATTCAGATAAAGTAAAGTCAATCGTTTTTCTTATTCAAACGCCCAAATACAACGTAATCCAAATAATCCCAATCACTTTAAAGTATTAAAAATACATTTCCAACAAATCTGAAAAAATCAACTTTCAAATAAACTAGAAATTTAATTTAAAAAAATCTTGTTTTTTTTTTCGTCTATAAATGAACAATTTGACCAGTTGATCATGCTTCAATGGAGCTCATTTAGTAAAATAACAGGGTTACTGTTGGATCGTATTGCGGTTACCCAATTAGAATTATTACCTAATTAATTGAGGCAGTGAATAATCTCAGTAAAAACATAGTTGAATTGTTCGCTTTTATGTATGCGCCAACAACAACAACAACAACAACAAAAGAGGGTTGAATTTCCATTGTACCTGATGATGTTGTGCATCTATACGCCCACAACATCCCACACTGTTCGAAACCAGACTCATTAAATATTCGTTATTTTCGGCCAAAGTTTTTTTATATCTTCAATTACGTCAAAGATATCTTTCAGAATTGTTTGTTGATGTTTTGATTGTGGACTAATGACAATGGAATAAATGAGACAAAGCATTTATAAAGATCGAAAATTTGGTTTCTGTTGGAACATTTATGGACTGAAATTCAATTCACCAATGATTGTAAAATGGTACAAATGAAATAATTAATTGTAGATGTTTCATTAGAAAATGGCAAAATAATTACTAATGAATCAACTTCGATAATGTCTTCTTTTATTCTCGTTAATTAGCTTTAAATGAATTTTGTTGTCTTCATTTAATTACTATTTTTCATAGACATTCGTTGAAACAAAGACCAAGAATGACAGAGGCTAATGTTTGTAAAGAATGAATTATTATAGTTCCAATTGTGCATCTCTTCCAGTATTTCACATTCTCTCTACAACATTTTAAAGAGACATTCCCTTTATAGGGACTGATTCAAATTAAGGTTTGTAACATATGTTCTTCTATAACATTATTTGTCTACCACACATCTTTATCTACAAGCATAATAAGTTCTGGGACTACAAAGAGCGTATGACCCTTCTAAAATCCTGATCAGGACCTTCACTCACTTTCAACATTATAAAATTTATTACACCACCCAAATTCGTATGTCAGTAATAATTCAAACTGTATCTTTTGTCTACTATTCCTATACTGGTTTTTAAGGGTTTGCCCTAGAGTTCTGCTGTATAAATATAAACTATGCAAAAAGAGCAATTTTTAAGAGCAACGTTTGGAAGTTAAAAATACGCGGTTTTTAACGAAAAAAGTCGCTAATATAAATGAAAATAACAACAATAGAAGACAGGACTGACGAGAGTTAATAATTAATGACGTTCCTGAAAATTTTCATTCTATTATTTATGCACGCAACAACCGGAGTGCAATCAATCCAGCGCTCATTACTGGATTTGCACAGTTTTCATCGTCAGTAGAAAAGCATTATTGTTTGTTTTATGATACAAGGCACAATTTACAAGCACAATTTCAAGTCGTTAGATTCTTAAAACGAAGTTGTGACCGCGCAGTGAACATTCCACTCTTTGTGATTCTTTAACTTTGAACTGATAAAACTTTGATTTGTGCAAACATAGACGAACGATGAATTTTTATAGAAAATCTCGTGTAATTTGTTAATCTTTTGTTTACAACTGTTGTATGTTAATGAGAGACTCACAGTGTCCGTTTTTATGGATTGTATGCAACAAAGCCTCTCGTTTACACAAGTTTACTTTGCAACTTTGCCGGATAACTATTTCCAGTAGTAGTCATATGTTGTTAAACAAATTACGATCATCCCAAAAAGGGACACAACAAAGTTGGAGATTAGAACAAACAAACAGATTCACTAACAGAAAAGGGACGTGAAGATTCTGTATACGTCTTCCAGTATCGATGAAAACGCAAATAAAACCAAACATGAAGCATTAATGAATGCTGTAGATACAAAATTAATCAGCAAAATTGGAGATGTGATCGTCACTATTGCTGTGCACTTTTCAAATTGTTGAAATGACGATCAAAATTAAAAAACTAAACAAGATATTGGTAAATTTCTCATGTATTTTAATGGCTTTTTTCCAGTTATGTCCATTATGTGCTAACGAAATTCAACATTTTGTGCTTTCAGTTAATTAGTCTTTTGACTGGATTTTCGTGGATCAGTTTTGCCCTTAGGCTATTCCTTTGTTCTCACTAAATATCAGTTATAATATAATATATACTGTGGTAACAGTGTAGCTTTACAATGATATTGTTCGGTCATTCAATTATAAATTCACAATTCTATTTATATTTCATATTTATATTTAAACTACAATATTGCGCATATCATGCCGATTAGTCGATCGATTATAATAAACGAAAAACGTGCAACTTTTATCAGATATTCAATAAATAATTAATTTTAGCCTTGAGTGAATGGGTTCAATTACCATCACCGAAAATCATCACATAAACAAAAACTAGGCGAAATATAATTAGTATGCGATTGAAATTATGGACATTTCTATTGGTTGATAGGCGTAAACCGTGCATGACGTAAATTGTGGATGATTGATTCACACTTATCCAGGATATTCAACAATGTTGACATTTGTTTTATAGAGTTGGACAATTTTTCTTGTAAACTACTGAACGTTTAGAAAATTTAATGACGACACCTAGAACCCACAATCATAAATTACGTAGTGGTTAAGGTTTTATTTGAAGTAATTGTGATAGTTTCATATGCAGATCGCTGCAGGTCTCCGAGGAACGTACGATATTGTATTCCTTTGTCGTATTTGAACGTGGTCAAAAGGATATATTTATTGTAGATATATGTATGTGTGTGTGTATATCTACTCCACAAGTACCTCCGAGAAAGTCGAGAGAGACACTGTGTATCCAAGCAGGAAAGCTTTGATGTCTACTGAACACACACAGTTTTGTACGTTTGTATGTGTTTACATCACCGTGTGTATCAGTGAAGAGTATTCACGCGTCCTGAACTAAATTCTCATTAGACCAACATTTATAATCCTTTCCTATACAAACTACAGTCCAACTATGTCCAACAATAAACATTTTTTCAGTTTCTAACAATATTGACGTTCAATATAATCGACAATGTCGCTTTTATTATTCATTGTTAAATCGAACTTACTTTTATATTCAACTACAAAAAAAAATCTTCAAAACGATAGAAACTTTTATATATTTCCACTGCGATCTTGACAATTTTTCATCCATAAATTATTAAAAACAGCAAGCAAGCAAGGAAAAATCATTAAAATTAAAAGAAGAGTCCCACCTGAAATTTCATCCAGTAAACAGCTTTAATCGTTACTTGTGCTTTACTTTTCTAATTTCATTCCAAACAACTGTTTTATTTTTTATGTTTTTGTTATGCCTGTAGCTACGTATATGTGAAATTGCTGTGCCACCTGTAATAGACCGGAAACGTATAAATTTTCACGGTGGACAGACGTGTTTCATTAAACGACCAGATCGGATGAATTCTGGATGGTAAAAAACATTTCTAAAAAAAAAAAAACAACAACGAGGCGTGCAATAGGCGGGCTACAATTCCAAAATGTCTCACACACTATAAAGTTGTCATAAATTTTATAAAACACAACTGTTTTTTTGCAATTAAATTCATAATTTTATTGTCGTACGAAACTTTAGTATGCCCGTTTGTGTCTTATTTTGGTGTTCTCTTGGAGCAACTAGTTCCAGTTTTGGGTTTATTTTACTCAACTTACTTACCAGAAGATAAGTGAAAGATACCCTAGGGGAAAGTTTAGATATACTATATGTATGGGACTGTGTATAGAGTTCACAATTTCGTTAAAGCTACAGTAAAGGAGCCCACCCTACCAACAACAACAACAACAACTATAATGATCAAAAACAACAACAACAACAAACGAGTGAAAGCTTAATAACTATTTGGAAGCTTCGTCAAAATTTCTTGTTTTTCCATCGAAAAGCACAGGTTGTTTAAACAGACATTTTAGAACTTGTGCAACGTTCCAACTTGATGATAAACTGAAACAGTTCAAATTCCGTTATATTGTCATCTTTCCCATAATCTTACTTATTGAGTTTTGTACGTGAAGTGAGTAAAATATTCCTTCAATTGTACAATATATATTGACATATAGTTCAAAAAGTGTTTAGAATTTCAAAAAGTTGAAATAGTATTGTTATCAGGGGAGTTTGCAATTTGGCAATATTTCAAGACAACATGTCAATTAACTGAACAAGACACAATAAATCGATTATTATGGATTCAACTGTTCAACTAAACGAGATTTTAGGTTAAACTTTACAACGTTTCTAATAAGTGTTTAACATTAATTCTCATAAATATTCTCACTTATCATGGAAAATCATTAATTATGAATAAATCCATAGCAAATAATTTGAAAAGGTAAAATCTATTGGGAAAGGAATTACCCTCATTTGATATTTCAGCATAAAATTTAGTAAAATTGCTTGTAATCAAATATCCAATTCTATTACAATATCTGAAAGTTTTGCAATCGTAAACAAACTCACGGTATTTCCAACAATTCTAATTTCGAATACGTCACAATTCTGACCATCATTTCCATCTAAAATTGTTGCAAATAACCATTAGCGATTGTTATTGTTAACAGTTGATTACAAAATGTTATTCGATGAAAATGTGATCGTTAAACATTCGGAAATTCTCCTGTGCCCTTTATCCCAACAGCAGCATATCAAATCCTCAACTATATAATATAAGACCATGGTCGATCCAGGTAAATTCCGTAGGAGTAGAGCTTGAAAACTGTACAACATCCAAAACAATCAACCCACTCATCGAAACAAAATATCGAATTGATATTTAATCCCCAAAGTAGGATTTACTGGATAAGTCTTATGTTAAAACTTGATATTTCCAGGAAATTCATGAATTCTTGTCTAAAATTCACACATGTAGAAATAACCGATTGCCCTCTAAGGGATTCTACTTATAATTCTATAATCCAAGTGAAGATGATGCGTCGTTTTAGCTGTTTCTACTACAATTGAGCATTTTCCTGCTACAAGAGCTGTGTTCTTTTTAATATTCCACAAATCACGATTGTTCGACGACAATTAGAAATGAAATATACTTGATCTGTGTGAGATGAAATGTGGCATAAAAATGGATATCTTTTAACAAAAATTCTAAATCAACAATATCATTCTACTGTCGTTATCATAATTACGTTCAAGTTTCCGTACAACTTTGATATCTCTTGTTTTATTAAATCTTTTGATTAATTTACCACGTTCATCTTGTTGAAAGCGTACAGCCGGATTCTTTTTCTTTTTTCCTTTTTCCTTTTTTTTTGTGTGTGTGTTTTGATGATGATGAAATCTCTCATTTGCATTTCGACAACATTATTACGTTGATAAAAGTAAGTATTTTAAAGTCTAATTACAGGACGATATCAAATAATGTCCGAAAAACAGATTTCCAGTTTTGGAAGTTGATTAATATTTGCAGTTTTATTCAGACATTTTTCTCATTATTAAAAGTATACTTTAATGCGTTGAATACAGACAGGAAAAACTTCCTTCATTTTGAAATGTTAATTACATTTCGTAATAAACAACACATTTCATAAAATGGATGTATTCTATTGTAATTCGTATTAGCATGACAAATTCATGTTAAACAAGTCAAAATTTTGGAAATTAACGCTAACACGCCACACTAACAATAAGACAACATTGTTTTTGATATAAATGAGATCTACAACAAATATAGTTATCGCACTCATAAAATCTTGTTGTTTTACAACCAAACATGTCATTCATGCCTTCCTGCACACACACACACACACACACACACTGTTTATATTTTGTGCATGTTTATTTATGCAAAATCCTCGGGAATAATAATGATACAAAGTGTAGAAGAAAATGGGATCATAGTCGCAGCACCCAGAATAACATTACGTATGTTGACATTTATTTCAGGTAAACAAACGTCGCTACCTGTCAAAATTATGCTAATTATGTTTGTTAGAATTAAGCCAACGTGTTGTTCAATATACGTATAAAACGGACTTTATATAATCATTTAATGGTTTAAAGCTAATAAAACCAGACAAATTATTCTTCTTAGTGGCCAGTTTCCCTATAGTTTCCAGCATTCACAACAGTTGATTTTCAGCAAATAAATCTTATGTGGGGAGAATAGTATTTTACTGAAATGGAAGTGGAAAGAATGGTGGTTTTTACATTTATTGCCCATATTAATTCTTCTATTGTGTATGTGTTATACTGTTATAGAATAGCTTCCTATTTCAAAAGCTCTAATTTTAATTTTTCTTACACAGCACTGTTTATTACACGTCTTTGGAGTTTTGTCTGTTTTCCTTTCTGTAGAGCGAACTCATTGTGTTATTCTCCTACTTAATTAATTCTTTTTGTTATTATAAATTACCGTTGCAAATATCTAATTATTCTAAATTAATGTTAATTCAAATCATAAATATAGATTAAAAAGTTTTAGTATTACGAAGCTAAATAAAAGTTGTTATTAATGAAAAGTTTGTTCTGTTTTTTTTTTCAGCTAATTGGGATTTTCTGAATGATTTAATTGTTGTTGTTTTTTCTCGCTTTGTGTTGACTGGTATTTTTTTATTTTACAAACAAATAAACCACAAATTATCAACGAATTTATAAATTTTTATGATTAATATACAAGTTGGAATTCCATCAAACAGTCTGGCTATATAAAAATAGATAAAATACAAGTTGACTGATTAAACATTAAACAGTTGTTGACAAGTTGTTTAAAAAGATGGGTCGTTTCGATCAATATATACAAAAACATCAATTTTCCGATCAGGTTAGTTGAAAATTTTTCTTTTATTAATTATTTGATTTTCACAATTAATTAGTTGTGCAATTGGACGATTTATGATAATATCAAAATGTCAAATATCGTGTTACAGGATGATTTCGTACAACCGGATTGGTCCCAAAACGAGTCTGTAAATACAACCGATCAGGTAGTAGCTACCGTTAAAGATATCGTTACATCAATCGTCAAAGAAAATGTTACTACGACTACCACAACAACTACACCCTTATTGGAAATTTCATCTACAAGTTCTGCTGTTACGGATGTTATGGTTGGTATTCAAGAGAACACGACCAGCACAATATTGGAAGAATCACTGCAAAACAACCGTACAATGCTAGAAATTGGGCAAAATAGTACGAATTTCATGGAAATACTCCAAAATACAACAAAGAATTTAAACGAAATGTTTGGTGGAACAAATAATACAATTTCAATGGAAACGACACCAAGTACCGTCACAATTTTGAAGGAAATTACCGAAAATAACACGGGAATTGTTACAAATAATTCTATAAATTCAATTGAAGATCGTATCGTTACAACAACTGAAAATATCGTTACAACAATTCAATCGGATATTATTACAACAACTGAATACAATTGGAATGACACAGAGCATAATTACATACATGGATTGGGTGATATTGAAGATAAGACGCTTTATATTGTTTTGGCATTAATTATAGCTATAGCTGTGATTGTTATAATTATTCTTGTATTAATTTATCGTAAATATCGTGCAAGTACTTCAAATTCTAGACGATTGTATTGTGTAACAAATCTACAGGAAATCAGTATCTCTAATGATAATTGTAAACCGCAAAATTGCAACAATATGTAGATAAGTATGTAATTTATTTAAATTTAATAAAAATTTTGTAAAATATATCGTGGTTTATTAATAAAACAAAATTTACACAAAAGGGGCGCAGATAAATCCATGATAAAAGCTTCTCAAAAGATTCACAAATCTAACAAGATTATGAGCGTTAAGAGAACACAACAGAAATAGGGCTATTATGGGGGTTAAGTGAAAATATTTTATGTGAAATATGGAAATACCACTTCACATTTCTCGTAAAATTATTTCGTAAATCCATTAAAACAATTCAGCGTTGACAATTCTAACAAGGGTTGTTGCAATCGTTTGAGGTCCATATTGTGACTTTTTCTCAAGCAAATTTGATAATTTGTATAATATGCCCTCGGGTATAAGGATTTTAAATCATTCATGCACCACCGTTATTGTTTTTGTATTTTCTTTCCCCATTCGGATCAGTATTAAAACAAAAAAAACTAGAACACTGAAAGGTATTTCTTTGTTTATTTTTGAAGAGACCGCAATGTTTTTGTTTTATTGTAACATCCCTCAACGCACCGGTAATTCCTTTTCTTGTCTCGTTGAAAAATATTTCCAATTTCATAGAAATGAAATTTCCAAATCAAATCTTCTTTTGTCTGCACCAACATATTCTTTATTTTACCAACAAACAAAAGATAGTTTTTCTAACATCTTATAGAGATAGTCAAAGGGGTTGATTATTGATTTTTCTAATTGTATGATCCGAATGTTCTCAACTAAATCGCCATTGTTTGTATAAAGGACACAATTTCGAACAGAAACCGCTGCAAGTGGTTCAATTTAATTAGAGCAATGTGTGCACAAATCTAATGTAGAAATATCTAGTTTATGTCCAGGAATATGGGCACAAACACTAACAACATCTGTTGCCTGTTCAATGTTTGTCCACCTGCTGACAAAGACACACATATACATATTGTGTATAGGGCAGGATGTAAATTCTATTTACTTATCCCTGGCACGAGTGTCGTTCCCTTGCGACATACCTGCACTTCAAATCCGGGGACTTTACCTGGAAATCACCCAAACGCACCATTATCGTTTATATTTGGCAAATGTGGACGTTGATCGTTTACTAGGTGATGATGACTTTTACTATCCGTATATATGAAGGAGATTTAGAAAGTTTGAAAAATACAGGAAATTTCTATCAATTTTTCTTTGCGAAAAGTTTTTCCAATTTTTCTTTCGATAATCTTATGTTAAATCTGCAAGTTAAAAAGCGTAAAGCTCCTGTATAAATATTGAATGAACTCATATACTACTAATGGATAGACTACAAAGTTTTTCAACTTTCAGATGAGGACTTCAACTCGAGTTTTAAGTATTTCACAAAATAAAAGCCAATACTTTCTAAACACCGAATGACAATGTCTAAACACAAACATTAATCAACCACAACAATGTTAAACTGTATTTACGATCTATTTCACTGGAGATAAAGTGCAATTTTGGTTCAATTTTCCCACTGCCAGTCAGCATATCCGCAATAGTTAGCATCATCATAAAACCCATACCCGTTATCAACAAAATAAAAACATCACTCCGGTGTATTGACGTCCGACTATTACTAATTAAAAGATAAAATAAATCAATAGACTAAAAACGTAAAGGGCTATTAAAAATAGGGCAGCTTATAGCTATATCATGGCAACATGATGATAACACACAGACATTATACGAAGTGAGCTTATCGTTTCAGTTTTGGTCAATGGTGGCGGCAATAACCCACTATCTTACCACAACTAATGACGATACCGTTTTACTACAATCTGTGGATACGGATTTTGCCGGATATCCCGGAACTAGTGTATCACTTCCAAGTAAGAAGCGTTTGATGACAAGAAATCAAGAGAATCGAATCAGTCCAAGTGCAAGCTTATATGCGTATAGAGTCGACGAACGGATGGATAACAATGCCGGAAGACAACTGAAAGCTTTAGGATGGTTTCCGGTGAAACAAAAGGACGGTCTTTCTATTGCACTGGACTAATGTTAACCGTGTAATTATAACACTGTGGCAATGTAGTGGTTGTCACTTTAACACGGGTTTACAATCAAAGTGGTGTAAAGGAAAATATTAATCATCGCCAAAATGGGTGTCGAAATGACTCGGATGACACCATGAGAACACCGATTGTGGAACATCCGGAACATGTTCAACTGACAGTGGCGTCATTTGTGTGTTTCATTAGTTTTATCTTTTGTTTGTATGCAATTTGTTTGCCAGAATTTCTAAAAGACACTAAACTTATACCAATCGATTTATTAGATTAAGTTGTCGATAATTGTTATGTTGTTTTCAACACGTAAATCTAGTTTAATTAAAATTAGTAAGATAAAGAAGCTTCGTGTTAACATTGTGCCAAGTCATGACTTTCGACTGGCATCTCATTTTAAATAATAAATGAGCAAGATGACTCCAGTAATTTTGGACCAAGTTCCTTATTTTATGGCAGACTAAAGAACATTCTGTGATAACAACATGTACAAAGACAAACAAACAACGACAATAATGGAAGCAGAAAAAAAAAGGATACGTATGAAAAATTAAGGTCGCAACATAAATCACTTACAACACTTTGTGTACGGACTCATTAAAACAAAATTAAAAAATACTTTATTCGTAACCACTCACCTACTAACTACCCTCTAAAGTCACATTACTTTAATAAATTACCCCAACCTACATACGTAATGTTAAAACGTTTTCTTGTTTGCAATATTTCAGTTTTGAATGACACACCAACCAGTTTATCGTATGAAAAACACGACGATAGGCAAGTCTAAATATTTTAAATACAGATAAAATCGAAAATTCTATCAAGTAACACCATGTTTTTTCTCGTAGTTTATGTAGATTCAGTAGTGTATCCCCAAAAAAAGCCAGCTTTAAAGCACCATTCCGCAATGGCGTTCTCTGCCACTGAATACCTTGACCGTAATCAAACATTTAGATCTGGTCGCTCTAGCTATCAAAACCTTGAACTTTCATCTCCCTTTTATAAATAGAAAAGGGCCCAGTTTAACCAACTGAATGTTCAGACATGTTTCATTTGAATGAAGGAATCTTTCATTCGCTTGTAAATAGCGGACAATACCTTCAACTTCATTGTAGAGACATTGTAAAGTGAAGGTATTTTTGAGGGAGATCATTTCAAAATTCAAAAAGGACACAAATCTAAATAACCAAGAAAAATTCCGGCATATCTGAAAAACTATTAAGTTTATGAACGTTGTATTATAAGGCGTTTTCTTCAGTTTTAGTACTAAGACGACAGGCGTATTAGGACCAACTTAATAAACTTTCAGCTGGAATGTTTACTGAATCCCCCTCAATTCGTTGACCATTCCCGGAACATGACAACATGAAAGTATGTTGAGAATTCTGCTTATACTGTGAAAAGATGGACAGGTAATAAAATAAAAGCAGATGGAAAAAAAATCCTGGCATAATAGAATGTTGGTTATATTTTGTATTCAAACAAAACACGTCCATATCAAGATAAAATATACGATCTTACCAAAACTTTAAAAAAAAAAAGTGTTATATTTGAGATAAATTGTATTGTGTGCAATTATTGCAATTGTGTGTGTATCATATAGTTGTGACATGATATCCTGGCTATATAGAGACATCCAGGTATTGTGAAAGTTAAAAGGGAGAATGTCATAGAAATACGAGTAGATTGTGTAAACGGGAACACGTCGTAAATTTCCGTTTTATTCACATGGGAATCTGGATGAAAATATAGAATAAGCTATACGGTTTCCTTAGAATTTTAGAATGAAACCTAACAAACCAATACAACTACAAAAATTAAATTCATTGTATCATTTCTATCAAAAACAACCTGCTTACTTACACCAGAGGGTTGGTAATATTTAACTTGAAACTCCAACAAATCGGAACGTGGGTGGATCCGACCGGAATCTTCCATTAAAGTACGCAATAACTGTCAGTTAATAGAAGCTAAAGGGCAAATTTATCTGGTGAACAACTTTGTGACGTCTTCCATATATTTTAATCTATACCCCAGTAATTTATAGGTAAGATATGGATAATCTACAATAAAATTTTGATTTGGAGATATTTTAGTTTAGGTTTAGTTTTTTTTTGTTGTTGGTAAACCGGCAATCTTCATTGGGAAACCCGAAACTTAATCTATATTTACTTAACCATTTTGTCTGTTTTAGTAGCTGTTATTTTTGACGCAAACAATTTTAATGTGAAAACCGAATTTGATGGTTGGATATTTGGTAATTGAAACGTTGTAATTTAAATCGAATACAACGGCAATTATTGTTCAATTTGAAAACCAGAATGGAACATAAAACAATTTTTTATCGTTATCTAATTCACCAATTTATTTTTATTATAGTGCTAGCCTCATTGGTGTAACGATCTGGTGTTGCTATGGCATCCGACCTCTACATTACCTATTATAACATTTGCTATATCAACACTGAAATTTGTGCCTATACATATTTGAACAAATAATAAACATTCGATTAAAATCCTGATTATTGTATCAAAAAATTATGTTGAACGTTCGTCTGTGGACAGATTTGCAAAATTGCACACCTCCTACATTATCTTTGCTTATAAATATCGGTGGCAGCTCTTTCTACAGTTTATTAGACTCATTATCTGGCGGGTTTCTCATTACTACCACCACTACCACTGTTCCTGCTGCTGTTGTTACTATATACAACGACAATACATTCCACCCTTCTGTCCTTAGTCTAGAGATGAAATTACACACCAATATTCTTACAAAGATAAAATACATTCACCATCTTTGTCTTCACTTTCAAGCAACACGATTCTAAATTCTCACCTGTCGCCAATGTTACCTTAACCAAAACGTATTATATATATATACGAGAATGTTAATGGTTGTATCTATACCACAAGCACTGTTATATACATTTATATGTCGATCAAACCCTCTGTTCACATCTCTCCGATGGAGATATATACCTAAAAATATATAAGTCAACATTCCGATCTTGTTATTTCATATATTGCGGGGATATGAGTCCATATAAAATTCAATTTGTGTTATGTCAATATTTCGTAAAACGATGATACGACGAGAGGAAGCATCAAACGGTTTCTCGTGTCTGTTTTTTTTTTTTTTGTTTTTTGTTTTTCATCTATCCAAAACCCAGTTATTGACGCAAAATATATTGTGTGTAAAAAGAAATAGAATGACAAGAATGAAAGTTGGAACATACCAAGTACCTCTAACATAATATACTATCCTGTCGAAGCGGATTGTAAGTTGGTTTTGTCTTTATAAGATCCACTAGCTGATCTGTACAGCAGCCTGGTGCTTTTTATCGCAACATCAGTTGAATTAGGGGTATGTTTCTTATACACAAATATATATATCCTTATATATTTCCTTTTTTCCTTCTCTTTTTCCTGCTGGCAACATATATCTTTATTTATTATACACATACACACACACACGTTATATATATACAAAGGGACGTCAGACTTAATAACTTTAGATTTACGATGGAAATGTTTAAGTTACACACATCTACCAACGATTTGATATTCAAAAATCTTTAGTAAATAATTTAAAATGAAAATCTTTCTAGAAGCAACGCTGTAAAAGTGAGTACATATTATAAAATTCAGCACAACTCAACTGAACTCCGGTTTTTATTTGACTTTTCAAAATTGTTGAGTAAATAATTGTTCAGTGATTGTATAGCAAAATTCAACAACGTTAATATTGAAAATAACTGCTAAAACAATCTAACAAGCATCATAAAATAAATATTCTACTGATTTTTTAGAATAATAAAGTCATTCTCATTGATTTGAGCATAGATTATAACCACTGATAACTAATTTTCTGTCAGTTAAATTATCGATTGTGTCCACAATTCAATTTGCTCCTCACCAACTACAATAAACCGCAAATATTACAATTACAGACAATTCAAAATATTTCTGTAATCAACGCATACACTGATGGAAATTTTAAAGCAGGACCCAACAGTATATAGTAGAAGGAACAATAGAAAAGGCATAGATTGAGAGAAATTACTGTTAACACTAGACATTAGTTAAGACGATATGATTACGTAAGTCACATGATCCTCTACTAGTTCTCCTTCTTTCACTAGTTGAGTTACGAGAGTTATTCTGTCTCTATTATTTGTGCCACGTGACTTACGTTACTAGCACGCATGTGCGTACCAGTTTACTGTATTAGTTCTATGATGTCGTTTTAGGGTACCAAACAACGGCCAAAAATTGGGAGAAATTTGATAGTGGAAGCGCATCCTAAGTTGTAATCATTTATTCGGACAAATCGAACTTCTAAATTGTCAATGATTCAAATTAAATTATAACCCAAAATCTGTCTTTTACAATTTCCAATTGAAATCCAATTGTTTTTAACTTGTCATTGTCAATATTCAATTTTGGTAATTAAAAACAAGAATGTAACATCCACACAATATGCAAACGAAAATTGGGGGTGAAATTGATGGAAAAGTTTATTTGTGACAAACATTGCACGTTTCCTGAAAACACAAATACTTTACTGATTCCACTGAGACTCGGTTGGTAAATGTTCAACAACACACAAATTTCACTATCTTTTCGTCGTCATAACAGTTTTGTGTTTTTCTTTTATAGTCTTATTTAATACAAAACTTTGTCTCAACAATATAGAAATCCATCGTTAACAAAATACGTTTATCTTGTTGTTAGATTTTAGAAACAACGTAGAAAGAAAGCTTCATTGGTATCAAGATATAGTCACCAGTTTATCTTTTATAATATTTCTTCAAGTTTACCAAACAACTCAACTCATCAACTGATGAAAGTTATTTATGCTTCAGCACCTCGTTCACTTTGTTCTTTTATGAAAACTTATTAATCTGACAACTGAAACAAAACAACACCATGGTGTTTTACAAGTTTCGTGCGCATTTATCTTTTTAGAGATGATGTTTTGATAAAATATTCCAACTTATTTACCACTCAAATTCATATAAAGAAACACTTTATCTTTAAATAATTTGACAACTAGTTAACACGACATAAAAAATTTCGAAACATACATCTCTATAAGTCCATAAAGTCAATAAATTGTGAATTTATTTTTTTATTATTATTGTTTTTCTTTTCGTATAAGAGAGATAAACATGAAATTCAAGAGAACATAATGGAAAGATGTGGTTAGGCGAAGTTTATCTTGTCTGTTGTTTTCGATGTGGAGTGTGGACGGTCATGAGTTGAAAGCTTGAGATAGTGAAGATCCGGTGGTCTTATGAAAACTTAAGTGAACACTCGTGACCTGAGTTGATATCTATTTTGGTCGATTTATACAATAACTGAGTTAAACTTAAATTGAAGCTTACTTAAGCCTCAAATATCTCCTGCTTTTTTTTTGATTTATTTACAAAAGCTCATGGTTATCTTGCTGTAGTAGTAAATAGAGATTTAGGATAATTTCCTTTAAATGCGTGAAACTTTGCAGTCGTTCTATAGAGGAAGTACAGGTTTATAGGAAATTGTGAGGCCGTAGAATCTGTCCTACTACTCCAAACTTTACAATAGTTACATTAATATCAATTCTAACTTTCTAATGTGAACTGAACAAGCATATACACTCGGTGATATTTATAGAATATAGTAAAACTTTCGATGCAGTTACACAGTTAACTGCAAAAATATAGCTTTGTTAGATTATTTAACAACGTTATAAAGTAATAAAACTTGCAAAAATGGTATATTCCTGAACTACATATAAATAAGCGTTGTTTGTTTTTGTTGTTCAGTTCAGAAGAAAACATCGAATCGTAAAATACGCAGATTTTCTATATTTACGATTGTAACAGTATTTGTTATTTTTTTTTGTTTCGTTTATTCTTTGCTGTTTCTTTTATATATACATAATACAGAGAAAAATATCCGCTATTCTATTGGTAAACTACAGTTTGATAACAAACAGCAGGAAGCTTTCTGTTGTTGTTAGAATTGCATATTAGAATTTTCAGTCATTTCCAATAACACCATAAATCATCATTGATATTGTCCGTATTTTTATTATACCGAAGGGGTTTGTGCTCTATTTTTTATACTTAAGCTGTCAAAGAAAGGATAAAAGAAGAAGGACCATATAGAAAAAAGTTTACTAAACTATAAAATTTTTTGACTTTGATACTAAAACACTAAAAGTCACAACAGTTGAATAACAGAGTGAAAGTTCCACCTTCTGTCTTTCTCAAAATTTGGCACGTTATCAGCAACCGGAAGACATAGACATCCACAAGAGTAGTAAATAGGCGCACTTGTCCCTCCAATTGGAAACAAGTAAAAATTCAACAAATTACAAAATAATAGGATTTTATTATAGATTGACCGAATGGTCTCCAAACTTATCGCTGAAAAATTTTCTACAGATGTCCACTCCGGGAGGACCTTACAATTAGATCAAAACTTGAGGGGGAATCAGATATTTCGTTCGAAATCAACAGAGAGTACAAAGTAGGAAATATCAATCGCGGCTTATTAGATTTTGAAAAGGTAACCTTCTTAACAAAGTCTGGTATAGAAAAGTCTATGAAATCTAGTTTAGTTCCTCCAAGTGCAAAGCAACAAATAGATCAAAGCCAAATCAGAGAAATCAACTGATGCGAGTTGCGACATATTGAGTAGACAAAGAGACAAGGGTTTCAAGTAAATTTCGACATGCCAGTTGCTGGACTATAAACGAAATAAACGCTTTGATGCAAATGCAGAAGATTCCAAATGGACTTTTGTTAAGTTATTCGTGAACGTTATTCATATTGATTGACATTATTCTGCATCTCCATCAATCCAGTATACCAAATTTAAAACAGATAGATTGGTGTCTATGTTCTAAGTTATAACACATTTGTTTGGAAAATGAAAGGTCTAGGTTCGAATTTGAGCGAAATCCAAACTTTTGCTACACAAAGACTCTCTCAATGACTGTTTAGATATGCGAGTGTGACATTGATATAGCAAATGTGTAGATGTAAACTGATAATAGTCGAGAACTGTAGTGTATTCGCCAAGAATCCTTTAACTTGATCAAACAGAAAATTTATGGACCTAATTTCTTATCTATGATTTAGTTCTTGTTTGTTGGATTCTATACCAATATTGATACCTTTTTTTCCCCCCCATTGAACATTATACAGACAACAAAATAACTCGAATATAAATCATTCCAAAAATAGAAACAACAACAAAAAAAAGAAGCCGATATCTCTTTCTTCTATAATTTTCCGCAAAATCAAGTTCTACGTGATAAATATACAACCATAACAGATACGAATAACCAGCAAATCAACACAGAATACTAATGATAATATTAACAATTTCCAATCGGTGTTATAAAATGATTTTGTCAAACTAATTTGTCTTTTACAAAACAGATAAATACCATAATCTTGCACCAGAACGGGGCTAATTTAAATGTAAATTTCATACAAAACATATGACACGTACACAGGTAAAATGCAAACTAACCGTAAGCAAATATTAAAACTAAAATGTTGAAATATGCTATTGTGAATAATAGCAAATTTATGTGGTTGTTTTCATGAAGAGTTATTAGACATCTCTGGCTTTTAATTGTTTATATTTTCATATAAAATAAATGCTGATGCCAATCAAACAGTTGACAAAACAGATTAAATTGTTCTTTGAATGTGAAATTATGAGCAAATTTTTCTACAAACACACAAAAAAAAAACAACATCATTTAATACCCGTAATTAACAAATTATCTCGTTTCAACTTTTACCTACCACTCTGTGTGCATAAGTTAGTTAGAAACATCATAATATTTGAAATATTCAACCAGTTGTGTGTGTGTGTGTGTATCTCATGTATAAATCATTTAACACTACAGCCCGCATCAATTCTAAACAAATTTGTATAAAACTGAAGTCTTTAGCGTTTAATTAACTATGGAGAATAACTCTAGTTGAGCTTCTTCTATTACCATTATTGTATCAGTTTTAATATTGTTTTATTGTAGGACTTATTGATTACGTATCAATAACCTGACAGAATATGAGGGAAAAGAGCAAAAAGAAGTATTCACGTCTAATAGAAAATAAAACAATAATATAATAACCGAGAAGAAATAGTGGAAAGCAATAGAATAAATGCGTTATAATTCTTCCAACTTCCGAACAAAATCTAATATAAATGCTCACCGAGCACGTGTTTGTGTTACTGAAAACACCACCGACATTATATTGTGTGCATACTAAAATGATTTTTAACGCTAACAACAGTAGCATGCTTATTTAATGAAACATACCCAATTCCTAATGGCATTAAATTCGGATATTTGTTATCAACTAGACTGTAGATATTTTGAAGAATTTCCAATTGGGAAAAATCAACGATTTCCAGAAGTAGACTCACTTTTCAGGATTTGAAACTGAAACTTCAGAGCCATCTAGGTGGCGTTATTGTAAGTTATCGGTATTGTCCTGTATCAGGATTTCTTGATTACAGGAAATTATCAATCTATGTAGTCTTAAACAGCAATCTGTTTCTTTTTTAATGGATAATTCAGCTACCACGACGATAGAGTTGTTCCAAGCTTAAAAGCTTTAGAAATGAAGAATACCCTTGTAGCTTCAATGTTATATTTACTAGATGTCTGTTAAACTGATCCTCCAGTTCTGTAAAGCACAACGAAGTTATTGAAAGTTTCATTCAATTAATTTATGCGAGAACTGCGGCGTTCTACAATGAATGCAGAATAAAAAAGAATTTTGATAAGAGATAATAGGGAATAAAAAACTGCGGACGACCAAAAACATCAATTATTTCAGCATTACCTGAAAAGATGTATGGGACAAAATAGGTGAGTGTGGTATCATAAAGAAATAGATACAGCGGAATTCTGGCATAGATTTAACAAACGATATGAAACTTAAGGTAGTACAAGGTATTTTCTCGCCGCATGCAGTACAAAAAATGGAAAGTAAGTGGCTTCCACGAAAACAATTAGCCTCAAGACAGGTAACGCTCCTGAGCCAGATGGTATCCCATCCAAGCTGATAAAGTTGCTGGTTGAAAGAGACTCCTAGTACTGGGTTACTTTACGAAATATTGGAAGCTGGCTAGATAAGTTTTGGTGGAGAAATCCAAAAAATACTGCATGTTAAGCCTCCTCCGAAACCTGATATTGCAGTTGCTGCGAGAGCTGAACATGAAGGATGACTTGGGAATAGATGAAGCTCTACATAGAGCAAACGGAGAAATTAGCGAAGCCTGCCCACACTTAGCACCGGAGGAGGCAGAAAATTCAATAGGATACAAAAATGATTTGCAGAGAAAGCTGAAAACAAAGCATACCAATGCCGAGACTAGATAGTTGTTCTTTGTGTGTGTTTGTCCGATTTAAGCAAATTTCTATAGCCAAAAAATCCATTAATCATTACTATCAGCTTTCGGTTTAATTTAAATAAATTTACATTTTTTCCTTCATATTAAATTAAACTGCAAAGTTTCATTGATATGAATGATAAAATCATTAAAATAGTAGTTCATACGTTTTGTGCAATAAAGGCTTTAATATAGGTCGACAAAGACATTAACAACAGCCAACCTCAACATCAACCCCTCTTTTGTCATAATAACATCGAAACCAGCACACAAAATTTATATATCACTACTATATAAGCTGAAAGCACGCATATCAACGATCATATTATTGAGATGAAAATAGTTATAAGAACATTTAGACACGTAATAATGGATCATAATGATAACGGAAGTAATGCGTCCTATTTTAGGGGTGTGTCATTCCATCAAAGGTTATTAACACTTGATGCAACAGTCTCTAATACAATTCACTACTTTTGTATCAGGTCAATTAGAGTCAATATTTGATCATTCAGTCCCTTTCGTTATCTCATTGTCAGTTTTTCCTAAATTGTAATCAAGTTTCTACCCTTCAAAATATTTATTCATCAAAAACAGTCTTCACTCATCAATTTGGGGTGTCGGCTGGTTATTATATTTCGTAGAGAATCTAAATGGAATGTAATGTGAATTTGTGAAATTCGTATTTTTATAAAAACGCAATTTTTGCACTCTTCCATTTCTCCCTCTTCACCCCAATTGAATTAAATCGTAACGTTCCCAACAAGATAAATGACTGACCGTCTCTATTACCATTAAATATTTCGAAAAGGTCATGACCTTTACCGAAACTTTATCAAAAAATATTAAAACAATCTTATCACAACTAACCCTTAAAACTACTCATATCAGTCGTTGGTTTTTTTGTAGTGGTATAAAAGAGAAAAGGGAGAAATCCACTGGTTAGTCTATAGTTAACATTGGTAGGAATATGATAAGAAATATTGTGCAAAACACGCAATCGCCGCCAGTAGGGAGATACTAACAGTGGCGAGACTTTATACTGCATGCCTATGGGGGTGGTAGCGACGTCGGCGTTGCGATGCTCACTTAACTATACGGTATAACGCGACCGGTGAAGACGCGCTAATTCTAAAATCTATTATTACTAAAAGTTTGGCGCGATTCTTTGAAACAAATCAAAAAAACAATGATTGTAGTGATTCTTTTATTGTTTTCAGCTGGTAAGTAAAGCATTCTATTCAATTATTTTTCAGTTTCATTAGAATCAATTTTAGTCAACAAAATTGTGCAATTTTCTACGTTCTTGTAATTCTGTTAAAATAAAACCATTACAACAATCCGAATTATTATGATGATTAAGATTAATAGTTTTGCTTGTATTTATTCTTTCTTATTAAAAGAATGATACAATAGCGATGTACGAACAATGGGAAAACCCCTAGTATCCCAAACAATTCCATGTATCAATTCTGTCTGGATTCGCATTTTCACAACGATCCGTCTAGTAAATAAGGGATGCAAAAGTGAATACCAACAGACATATAGAAACATTCGTGACTCATCCATTCTAAACTATAAACATAGACTTTATTATCGTTATTCCGCCCTCATGTCTATTTGATATTTTCAAATATTTACGTTAACATAAAACACAACTATAAGGATAGAGCGAAACTACCTTACAGGTAAATGGATCTTATTTGGAAAAAGCTCCACAAAAATTTGTATATTTTTTTGTGTGAAACAAAAAAAATTGGACAAGTATTTTAAAATTCAATGAATAATAAAAATTGTGTCGTATAGAAAAATTCAAGCATCGTTCCCATATCGAATTATAGATCTTTTTTGGAATTTAAATTACACGTATATTGCGTGAGTTATTTTGAATATTACATTTAAAATACATACAATATGTAGAATGCAATGTATGGAAATTAGAAGGCTTTCTGTTAAATTAACCAACCACACAGTAGAAGAAAAAAAAAACACATTTGTGTTAAGAAAATCATAAAATTTGAAACTTTTATCTAACATCTGACATGCACGTATTCTTGACAATGCGGGTCGTGTTTACAGTATTTGCTAATTTTTAGCAAAATCGATAAAAAATAGAACAAAAAGTATTTTAAATATATAGGCCGGCAAGTTAAGTGGTGCCTTATTATTTTAAAATACGGGGAAACTAGCATTAATACAAATCTGGTGTCTCTCAAGTGTCCGAAATAATTAAGCTAATCTTCATATTTATGACTATCAAAATGTGTTGTACATCAAGCAACCAACCAAGAGACATGTTTACCGGTTGGAAAATATTTAAAGCTACTCTTTGAATAGCAGTTCGGACGCCAAAAAACCACAAAGTGGCGTAAAGTTAGCCACCTGTTCCTGTTACAGAAACCAGACACTTCTCCACTTTCTAAAAATATCCAGCAAATTGGAAACAGAGACAAACGTGTCGGTTTTATTCAAAAGTTTGATCGTTTAGCTTGAAGCAACTCTAACATCTTTTGCCGATCTTCCAATTTCTATCTATTTTATTGAAATTTATTAGATTTACTTAAATGACTTTTGGCACCCTCGCTAAGACTTTCGCCACTCCCATCGCTCAAACCTAAATGGTGGAGGCAAGACCAAAGATTATGGTAATTACATAATTATGGTATTACAATAAATGTAAAATAAACTGAATTTCAAATGATTCACCACCACTTTCCTCCAAATATCAACAAAAATTAACGCAACACACTATTAATATTTGTTTGGCGCCAGCATTATTATTCAATTTAATGTAAATTGACGACTTAAAGCTCTATGACAGATCTGTATATCGCTTGAATACGCCACTGTTATTCAGATGATAAGTAGCATTTGGATACAATAGAATATCAAACCTGTTGCACCTTTTTTATTACAAAATATACAATTTCTTATGATTTAAACTTAAAGCTTTGGATGTCTAATTTCTTATACAGAAATGATTAAAACGACGATTAAATTTGGATTTATGAATTTAAAAGCTTGGGAAGTGAATGTAATGGAATGTAAACTGAAAGGCTCGTAATATTAAACCGTCATTTATTTCAGACTTTTATTGATTACAATTTTCGTTGATTTAATCTGAAATTTGAATAAAAAGATGACTGTGAAAAAATCTATATTTTTTAAAGCGATACTCACAATGAAAAATACGACAATAAAAGTGCTTTTACCACGATAAACTACCGTATTTTGTAGATAATTTCTAGAGTTACTCAAAGAGATAAAAATCACGACTTTTAAGAGAATAATGCAACAATAAAAAGCTCGACGTGATCGTCTTGTGAACGATTTGACTTTTTCGTGGTCAAATTTTATCCGTTTCAAAGCCACACCATTATTCTTGTTTTATTTACATTTTTTCCACATGAAATTTTAACAACTATGAATTGCAACCAACAGCATCCAAAGTGTTTAAGAGAGTTGCTTACAAGAAATGAATGGAAGCGACTTGTTAAAATAAAAAAAGTTGATGAATGACACACAAAACTTTGTAACGGATAAGTGTGCGGTTTTTAAAGCATTTTCTCTGTTTTCAAGTATTGATAAAACAATCAACTGTGATTATTTCATGTAAAATTAATTAAACAAGTTCTACTTGCATTAGTTAGTTAAATCGATAACAGACAGATATCCTGCTTTAATAAATCCAGTTTGAATTGACTGGTCAATAGTTAACACAAAATAAAAACGTATTCATTTTCGATTTAATATCGCGTAATCCTAACAGTTTTGCCATCAATTGATAGTGGAATTAACGCAGTTATAATTTCTGGGCTTTTATCCATTATCGATTAGTTGTAAACAAATGGAATTTAATAACAATTGTAAGAGGAGACCAAATGTTTTTATGATAAATTCACATCAATAATTACCCAATTTATTACATTTTTTTTTTTTGGGCGTCCATTTAAATCAACATTTACTCTACATATCATTATCAATATTTGAATATGAGTAGATTGTAATTATGATTTGGTAAAAATATTGATTAGATAGAGGCGATAAATGGAATTTGTTGTGCTTTTGAATCAATTTAATTTGTCGATATTCTACGTCATTTTGTAGTTTTTATTTGTTTGCGTGCAACTTTGACCTTGCTTTAACTTCCAACAATATTTGAAATATTCGTTGTGGAATAGAAAATAAAGAATTAAATAAAAGCTGGATTATCCGTTATTTCTTCAAATCATATAGATTTTAGTCTATTGACTTGGTTTTTATTTAAACCGATAATTATTCTTATCATC
Source organism: Lydus trimaculatus (assembly GCA_037414755.1). NCBI lineage: Eukaryota > Metazoa > Arthropoda > Insecta > Coleoptera > Meloidae > Lydus > Lydus trimaculatus. Next base: position 27,357 of record JAZBGY010000465.1, on the reverse strand, counting down.
ACAATATCAAAATATCAATGTTTATACAATAAATTGCGTGCAACCTTCTAATCTATAAATTGTAAATAATTCTGGAGTACTACTCGATCTTTTATTTACAATATTATGGTGTAATTTATACTAAAAGTCCAGACTATAATAAAATACGATAAATCTAAATTAATCTTTTGTTTTAAGTGATTTTAGTTGTTATCAAAACTTTGACCTTAGTGCTGTAACGAAATTGACTGGTCTGTAACGTTGTAAATTACCTTTTAGGAAATTTTACTCAATTATTTATAATTTTCAACAATATTTAAAAAAGTTTGCACAATATGTCGACACAACGAATCAATATACCTACGTATATCATGCAAACATAATTTATGATGTTACGACTTTTATCATCAACATCATCATTACCATCAACTGTGCACACCCAACATGTTATTGACAATTTTATTTTCGTTTTCAAACACATAAAAAATAGAGTAATTTCCATGCAAATTAAATAAGAGAATAATGCTTTATACAGAAATATTTAATAAAATTTTTGATTTGTTATCAGGCGCCTCCACCATTTTTCCATTCTACAATTGTTAAAAATTATGTTCAAGTAATCGTATTCTAATTATGAATGTCATTCCAAATTGTTGCATCGCATTTCCTTTATCTGGTTTGAAAGTCGATTTTTCCACGATTTGGCCCGCCGCCCATCCCGTAATCTATATTTTCATAGAACATACTCATAGTGCAACGTTTTATCATCACGATTATCAATGGAGCAACATATTTCATCACCGTGCCGAAATTTTAACGAAAAAAGTACACTGCGAAAGAGTCGTGGCCCGGCGCCTCCACCATTTTCGACCTATTCGCATTATTAATATTTTTCAAAGAGAAAGCTCTTTCTCTACCAATTTGGACGATAATGTCATTTAAATTGGAAGCTTAATCTATACAACAGTAATGCTGAACAGATTAATTTTGGTAAATTGCGATTTTGTAACAGAGAATACGTTTTATATGGAAAGATTAGCATAATTTACGCCTCGCTTAAATTACCCTGTAACCAAATCCAAACAAAAATAAACTTTCACGGTACACACAATTCATCAGTATTGTTTTATCATTCGCTATAGTTTTCGTGTTGAAGTAAATATCTTTGCCCGCATCAGAACAAAAACAAAACAAACAAAAAAGATGCAAATAAATTGAAAATCCATAAAACTAAAACATAAAACTATATACGTGTCTGTTTAAACTTTTCGTTTAATTTATTTAAAGAAAGTGGTGATAAATTGTAATTTTCTTGGTTTTTGTAAAACGATTGAAATTTCATCCGTTAGTGTTTACATAAGAAAATTCCCATCAATATTCCAACGTCTAGCCACTCTTCTTTCACCAGATGGTATCAAAGTTTTAAAGAAATACGCGGGTTTCATTCACGGTTTTATCTTAATTGTCTCAGTGTCTTATCCGAGAGATGCAAATTTTATAGCTTTTTGTAAGAAAGAAATGAAGTAGTTTTATATTTCTACCTTGTATAATAGAAGATACTTAGTAGAAGCTTTGAATTTATTAACGGTATACGAGCGACAACAACATACGGACGGTGTTAAAGCTTTAGGGGAATTAGTTATTATTATTAAATAATATAAATGATTTATGTAAATCCTAATGTTTGTCTAGTGGATGCCGTCTACTTCACCATGACAGACATCCAAGCTAGAATACCAAGTAACAAGGGTAAAGTTTTACGAGAGAATCGTCCATTGATCACAATGTACGCTCAAGGTAATCCAACGAAACGATTCATCTTAAACGATATTACTGAAAATCTACGTATAATGCCATTGGATGGCAATATTTTATTTACAAAGAATTTCTTCAAAAATATTGGTAAAATCTAATAATCGAAAAATTGCCAATTTTCTAATAATTGTTATGTCAACAGCAACAATCAACAAGATAACATCAACAATAACTGTACAAGACAGTGAACAAAATGATACAACAACATATCAAATTGAATTAGAACATTTAAAATCATTAGATTGTGAATATTTCGTTGAAGATTTATGTTATTGGCGTTCTGTAGAATATCGAATACGTGAAAATACTGAACCGACAATAATTGGTACATTAACTTCATCTTATCTATCGGAAATCTGTGTCGGATATAAAATTAATTATACAATACAGAAAAATAATGATTTCAATTTAATAAAGAAACCTGTATGGGCAATAAAGTCGCGTAATCGATTCGATCGTGAAGATAATAATCATATAATTCAACCAATTAATGTTGTGTGTATTGTTGAGAATTCACAACACGAAATTCGAGAAGTACCAGGTGTAATTGATGTAACAATCTTGGATGTTGATGATAATCCTCCACTACCATTACAGAAAGAATTCAATATAGAAATACCATCGCATACCATCAGAAAGGTAAGTATCCACTAATTAACTGTTGTATAATTATTAACTAGATTTCGTTATGATTTTGATTATAATAAATTAATTGGACATGATTTATTTTGGAAGGAAATCTAGAATAATTCTAGTTGACGCCCACCATAGAAATTCCATCCTACACCCAACCAAATCATTCTATTTAATCTAGAAAGCATTGTCTGTTATCAAAAGGTATAAATAAAAGGGTGAACAATGATAGAATTGGAAGGTTGAATTCCCAAAAATACTCAAACTTTAACTGGAATATTTGCAAATTAATCAAAAAATCGATGCAAATATTAACCGATGTTATCGTAATGCTCAATTATTTCCCATTATCGGGTATACAACAATGGACGCCAACAACACTAACTATAGTTTTATTTTCAAATGAAACGAATGCTTTCACACTTCAAACTGAATTGATTTTCGATATGTTTCCACTTGAATAGAGGCAGAATTTTGTCGTTAATTCTTAGCCCTAGTCATTTTTCATTTAAAGTCATTACAAGGAAATTTTGTAACTAAACTACATGCTTTTTCTTGTTGTTGCTCCTTTCCCTCTTCCTCATTAACTTTTACTAACAAAAATATACAGTCAAGATCCACGCAAGCTATCCTGTACAGTGAATAATTAAGTTTCACTTTCATTTGAAAAAATATCTCCTAGTAGAGTGAATCCAATTAGAGGAAACTACTACACAATCAAGCTGTCTCTCTGTATAGTCATCTACACTTTTTGTCTTCAATTTGTTCATTTATTGTTGGAAAAGATCGAAGTATCCTTAAAGAGAACGAACATGTTTTAATGATGATAACGACGCCTAAATAAGTCCTTACGATAACACATGACTGAGTTGGTGACAATTTAGAAAATTCGTATGCTTGAAGCTGTTGAAAAACTGTTGATCGGCCCTAAATGATCGATTTTTAATCTTCATTGTATGTGAATTATACAAGATGATTCAGTGAAATTCAATAGTGTAAAGACGTTTCAAGATAAGAATTCATTCATTTCAATCATAATAAAATCCAACTACAATCTCATCATGCTTCATTTAACCAAACGCTAATAAATTTATAAATTAATCAATGCTTATACAAAAAGAAAAACGTTTATTTCAACCGTCAATCAAATTGTAAATATGCAACGTAACTATTCGAATAATTCTAATCCGGGATGTTTGTATTTTCAATATAATCGATTTAAATTCAATCAAATTGTTAACAATTATTGTTGTACCGCAATGCGGATACATCAATATGATAATTATTTAAAACAACAAAAGAAAACGTGTGGACTGAGAGGAAAATTATTAAATCAACAATAGAGGGTGACAATTCTCTAACCTTGACCTTATCCAGTTGTAAATAACTTAATAACCTAATGATAACAACAATAAGTTATCAAGATATCTAATTCAAAAGCCATTAAGTTTATCATAAAAACACAAATACACTAAGGAAATAGGCCATCAAGTATGGATTATCCTTATTTTGTTTCTAAAATTACCCCCAACAAGGATATAATAAATAGATTCACGTAGGTGGAATTAATTCAACCACAACAATCTAGATATTATCAATTGTTAGCTTTTATTATTATTGTTTCTATTAATAGGAAATAAACGATTCTTTTTTTCATAAATTATCGATTTTCTATTGTAAATTAGCAATAATATGGAACAGTATGTCGACACTTTTCTACACCCCCTTTAAACTGTATTCAATCGGGGTCATATTGTGGACGTTACTAATTAAATTAATGACTTAATTTCCGTTATTTTAATGGAATTAGGTTGGTATCTGTCCCATCATCATCATCATTATAATTAATATGCCACATACGATCGACCTTTATTTTAAGACTGATGCATCCAGATAAACATTTTCTATTGTTGATCAGGGCCAAGAAGCACGCCACTTGGACCAATTCTTCCTCGATAAGGATTCTTACGAAGTTAATGATTACGATACGAAACTATTGAACGATACTTTAGGAATCTTATCACCGAATTGTACGAAATACCCAAATGAACATAGTGATGAACGAATAAAACAAACAGCAATATTTTGCAGTAAGTAGTAGTTTTTCTAATCTTAAAATTACAAAAATTGTAAATGTGATATCAGGTATATATCAACCCCCACACTATATAATTATAGTTGATTATATGGAAATATCATTAATGCTAATACACACCCCATTCTTGTAACAAAAATTGAATGCGAATATAGGGGGAAAAATGGTCAACACCTACACTGTTATTTTTTTGCAATCAAACTACCAGGAAAATTGGGGTTAATTAAATAATCTCCTAATAAAACACTCCGGTGTGTTTTTTTTTCAGAATTTACATTCATCAAGGATATGTCATTAACAATGCCAACATATTCGGTTATTTTACAATTAAACGATACCAATTTGATTGATGGAAACCCTTTGGTAGGTTAATTTTATTATCATCAAGATAGGGGTGTTTATGTTTGTTGAACATTTCAGACAAAAGTGAAAATAAATTTCTTATTTCTGAATGAAACTGGCCATCATCCAGCACTATTGAAAAAACCACTCCTCTTATATCCAACAAATGAAGTGAAAATCTTCAGGTAATAATTAACGTTTTTTCTGGTTGATTTAAACCGGTGATTTAACAAATTTGTTTATTTAAGTTGGTAATTATGTTGTAGAACTGCTACACCGTTTGCACGAGTCATCCAACCGATTAATGATAAATTAAAAGATGCACGTAATTTTCAGTTGAACGAAGTAAATGCTAATTTTAAAATATTCAACGTTACACATATCGGTGGAATTGTTTATGTTGAAAATATTCAATATTTAAGTACAGCACCGGAAAATATAAGGTATTGATTTTTTTTTAACATAAAAATAAAGTACAAGTTTGATTGTAAATGTTGCTAGTTTGAATATCTCTTGGATACGAAATAATAAATTTGAATACGATTTAATTAACATACAAATGATATTTGAGTCTCGACCAAATTGTCAAAATATCTCTAAAATACCAGTAGAGAACCTGGATTGGTGTTCAAATTATAAACATCCAGATGAATGTATAAATTCGAGTAATTGTGCAATATCGACCGGAGGATCATCCAGTATACATAGAAGGTAAGCAAACAAACAAAATGAACATTATAGGAAAAGGGCCGTAAAAACCGTAGACATTAGGGGGTGGTAGTAGTAACATTTTCGCACTGGACTGTTACTAATGGATATTAAACGAAAAAAAAACAAGTGTATCGAACGGATTTTAACGTTCTCAGATTTATGTTTCATAGATGTTTAACGATAATTTTCTCTCTATTTTGTTTCATCCTTTATCGTATTAATCTAGTTGGCAATTTTTAAATTATTACACCATAAAATTCACCTTTAATTAGAATTAGGAGATAAATCATTGATTTTTGTATTAGTTCGAGACAGGAATCGCCACGATGTATGTGGCGTGGTGAGAAGAATCCTGGTCAAAAGGCAACACATCTATACGCTACATGTACACCAGATTTAATAACTTGTCCTGATGGGATTTGTGATACTTTAGAAAATCTATTTGATGGAATCTGTCCACAGGATTGTAGCAGTAAGCTGAATAATTAATTAATTGTGATCATAGGATAATTCGAAAATTTTTAAGGAAGTGTCTCTTTCCCAACATCACACAATACAAAGACCGGTCGTGGAATAGGTGTAGGAACCGGAGTATGTCACTGTGATGTTATATCTTGTTATTGCGATAAATTGAAAAAGCTTAAAAAAACTGTAAAAGCTAATACGATGACAATAATGAAAGAAAACAGCGTGGAAACGAATGGCACACAACGTACTGGAAATTTAACCGCCAGTAAAGTCTTAGGTAACACCTTCATTGCATTAACATCGAATTTATGCTGCAAGTCCGGTTACGGTGCCACATTTCTCTAGACTCTAGAGCCTTGTAGAAAATTGGGCCATGACTGGGCCTTTAGTACGTTTCGAATTTCAATAATCGCTAATCTACTTCCAGATATTGATTTGAAAAATTGCGGTACATTCTGCATCCTCGGTATCCTTACTGGTTCTTTATTTCTAATTGGGGCAATTGCAACGATCGTCGTATGTTGGCGTTTAGATAAATTTCGAAAGACAAGACACAAGAAATTCGGTGATGATAGTCAAGAGATGGTGTTACGTTTGTCTGATTGTGTTGAAGAACGGCCAGCACCGACCTTAGATCCATTACCATTGAATTTCAACATGTCAGCTCCACTAGCTGATACCACCATCTTGAGTATCATTAAAAAATACGAGGTAATTAATATTCTGATAATAAGTGTAAAATTTGTATAAAATTTGATCTTGTTTAATGGTAGCCCGATCCTAAATGGGAATTCCCAAGGAATCAACTTGTTATAGAACAAACTTTAGGTGAAGGTGAATTTGGTAGAGTCTTACGAGCCAAAGCTACGGATATCGCAGGAGAAACCGGTAAATTTAATTTTTACAATCAACTCAAAAGACAAACGCAAATGTTTAACATCTTTAGGCTGTACAACCGTTGCAGTGAAAACACTTAAAGATGATGCTCGTGAAACCGAATTAAATGATCTCCTCTCGGAATACCAACTACTTAAAGAAGTTTCTCATCCGAATATTATACGCCTTCTAGGTGTTTGTACCACTCCAGGTGGTCCTATCTATCTAATAATCGAATTCGCTGAACACGGTTCTTTAAGGTGAATTCAATTTCAAAGTTTCTCCAAACAGATTTATCAATAAATTAATTTGTTTATGAACTACAGAAATTACTTGAGACGTAGTAGACATTTAAAATCGGAAACTTGGCGATTACCATCATCGACAGGCTTAGAAGATACGGAAATACATTATGATGAACCGAAAATTTCCCAAGTGACACCGAAAGAAATTTTATCATTTGCCTGGCAGATATGTAAAGGCATGGCATATTTGAGTGATATCAAAGTCAGTTGGTTTTATAAAAATTGTCATAAATTTGAAACAATTTATATTTCAGTTGGTCCATCGAGATCTGGCAGCTAGAAATGTTTTACTAGCAACAGCTAAAGTTTGTAAAATTTCCGACTTTGGTCTCACTAGAGACATTTATGAAGAAGATGCGTATTTTAAAAGGAGCAAAGGACGAGGTCTGTTATAAATCAATCATTTTTTTATTATTTTTCTCTTTAAAAAAAATATCAATTCAGTTCCAGTAAAATGGATGGCACCGGAATCTTTATCCGACCATATTTACACGAATAAATCGGATATATGGAGTTTTGGTATTTTAGTGTGGGAACTTGTAACATTAGGTGCAACTCCATATCCTGGAATAGCTGTACAAAATCTCTTCCATTTATTACGACAAGGTTATCGTATGGAACGTCCCGATAACTGTTCAGAAACACTTTACAATATTATGAAAAATTGTTGGCATATTGATTCGGAACAAAGACCAACATTCCATGAATTATCGCAATTATTTGAGAAAATGTTGGCGGATCAAGTTGAATATTTAGATTTAACAAATAATTCAATACATAATCGTAGTTATTTTTGTACACAATTAGATAGTAATGATTCTAGTGCTGAATCGATAAAGGCAGATTTACCAAAATTGTTAATTAATGATGAGGTGATTGATAAAAATGAAATTGATCCTGTAAATTATCTAAACAAATCACAATCGTATGTTAAATGTGGAGCATCGATTAAATTACAAGATTTAACCCAACAACAGGATAATAATCAAAATAATATCAATACTCAAGGGTATGAAACACCAGTGAAAATTGTTAAAAATATTCAAACACCAACAAACGATTGCCCACAATATTATACAGATATGGCAGCTAAAGTTAATAATTAATAATTGAAATAAAAACAATTATTTTCATACAATTTCTAATTAACAATCTTACATTTATAAAATGTTGTTAATAAATTCACAATTTCTTGTATCAAACACCCCCTAGTCATATTCAATATTGTGTGAATGTAAAAAAGACTGCTTCATATTGATAAATGTTATAATTTAAGTGAATGTACATCAATAAAGTATTGAAGATATATATTTCAAAAAGGTGATTTATTATAATCGTCCACCACAACTTGTTATTCGTTGAATACGACATAGTGCCACACAGTTGGAACGAAAATGTCTGACGCCTTTAGGGGAAGAAATCTGAGACTAATTTCCACCATTAGATGGAACCATTAAAAATGATACAAAATTATTGCTGTGTTGAGCTTTTTGTTTTGCTCATAAAATACTTATGTTTTTTGTTCGCACAATACAAGTGACGGTTGTAAATTTGCAACTTACACTTTATAAACCTAAACCTTCGTTCCAGTAGGTACACTTGTAGTTCTACAATAAAATAAAAATCACGCATTTCGGATTACTCCATCTTATCATATCAGAAACATAAATCTCTTTAATATTCAAGGATCTCTAATAACAGGGTGAGTTGAGGTGTAACTGGCTTTCGTGAAGAGCTCGGAATACAATTTCTCTACAAAGAATCATATTGATTTTTTATTTCAGCAATCTCAGAAAATATTAATTACTATAGATACTGTATGCAATTTTTGATTTTTCAATAAAATATGAGAATTGGTGCAAATGCAGCAGTGACATCACATTTTACAGTTGTGTATTTATTAAATGGCACCGAGCTAGAAGTAAAGAGACTGGAGCTTTGTCGAAAAACCAACAACATAGGAAACAATCATCAATATCGTCATTAGAATCGATCTTTTCTAAATTCGTACAATTCTAACGTGGAGAAAATATTCACCAAAACATGTACAAATAGCACAAAGCTGTGTAATTGTTGCATTCTCACAGCTTTTGTATTTGTCACTTTGTGACCCATTATACAATAAAACTGTCATTATTAATATACAGTTTTGATATGTAAATTTGATGTGGTCATTGAATCGTGTGATTGGTGATTACATGGTCGACAAAACCCAATTTGTTTTGAATTTGTCTTTTATATTTGATGATGAAAATGATTGGGAATGACTTGTAAAATACACATCCGCATCCCATACGAGATTTATTCAGAAGGCAAAAAAAGTCTTTTTCAGAGTTAAGACACTGATATGAGTGGAATATGAGGAAGAGAATTAGATCCCAAATGAAATCCCACATGATCACAATCGTCCTAAAATTAAAGAAGTGTACCTATAAGCTTTAAAACTAAATTTGCGGCAATTTTTAGAAGTGCAACTCCTTTCTTTGTTTGGTTTCTTTGTGTTTATTCTCGGTCAAATTCACGTTTTTCTCTGACGTTGTACCAATAAAGAACAATTGATGATGAAGACTTCAATTGCAATCTTTCTAACAGTTATTTGAATCGTAATTCATTTATCAACATAATTAGGACACAAATTTCAATTCAAAACAACAATTTTTGACATACTTATATGCATATGTATCGTTATCATTTCTTGTTATCTTTATGCAAAGGTCGTATGACATTAGGCCATCTGTATCCGTTAAAGTAGCTAAAAATAAGAAAAAAACTTCAATCATTTGTTGTACAATAATCTTGCCGAGAAGAAACAGATTGTCTACATAAGCTATAGGAGAAATAGGTATGTAATAGATAAAAGCTCATTTAAAAAATTCCTAATTAGATAATTAATTGTCGTAATTGAAATTCCATGACCTAAAATACCGACTGTCCCAACTAGTTTCTCCATTCCAGATTTTTTTCAGGAACCGTCCAGTAATATAATTGACGGTATTCACTACATAATTACCATCTATAACTATGATATAATCAACAAATAACTTAACAATCGTCTTAATAACATTTAAAAACAATGATTGTAGAAAAATGCTAGCAAAAGCTACAACTCTGGTTGTCCTTCTGGCAATATGTGTGATAAACGAAGGTCTATATCCCAAGAATCCTTGTGTATCAAAACTGAATTGTCATGAATGCATTCGAACACCATCATGTGCCTGGTGTTTTGCTCCTGTAAGTCTATTTAAGCATGTCGCTTATTCTGTTTGTACCAAATAATGATTGATATTTCTTTGAAAAAAAAAAGCATTTTGAATTTGAATCCAATCAACGATGCCTCCAACCATCTATACCTCATCAATGTCCTGATGAATACATTTTTAATCCTGAAAATGTAATGCAAATGTTTACATCAGAATCAATGAACCTTAAGCTTAGGTCTCGAAATTGTAAATTATTGGCTTCTTTTAATAATTATCATTATAACTCGATGAATTTTCAGCATACCGTCTTCATGTAAATTATGAATTACCTTCAGACTCACCAATATCAACAATCGAATTGAAACATAACGCATCTGATGTTGTTAATTTACAATTCTTTACAAATTGTTTGAATTTAAACAGTGAACTAGTTGAAACGAACAAATGTAACAACGTAACACCTGGAAGTTTAATCCATTTCAATATCGATATTCAATTTAGTGAATGCCCAAAGAATCGTAATGATTGGCAACAAATAATACAAATCTCTCCAATTGGCATTAGCAAAAATACAATAATCAATATAGAATTATTATGTGATTGTCCATTTGAACATCCTGGTAATCCACATTATATCGAAAAGGCACCACAATGCAGTTCTCATGGTAATTATAAAGGTGGTGCATGTGATTGCAATAAAGGATCTTTTGGAAGATTCTGTGAATGTGTCGGTGACCATCCACAAAATTGGAATAGCACTGCTAATTGTATATCGCCACAAAATCATTTAGAATGTTCAGCACGTGGTAATTGTGTTTGTGGTGAATGTGAATGTGAAGCACGTCCTAATGAAGAGGAGGTATTTCATAATAATAATTCGATAAGACCCCATTTTGAATTAATATTATTTTAGCAAATCTACGGACGTTACTGTGAATGTGATAATTTCACATGCAATCGTCGTAATGGACATTTATGCAATGGTCATGGTGCATGTATATGTGGTGCTTGTGTGTGTCAAGAAGGATGGATTGGTTCGGATTGTGGTTGTCAAACATCACAAGAATCATGTTATCCACCAGAAAATGACCGTCATTTAAACGAATTATGTAGTGGTCATGGTACATGTGATTGTGGTGCTTGTACGTGTCTTGAAGGTTGGACTGGTTTGCATTGTGATTGCCCAACATCACAAGAATCATGTTATCCACCTGAAAGTGATCATTCACAAGTTTGTTCAGGTAATGGTGGATGTGAATGTGGAAAATGTGTTTGTAATACAATTGAAGGAAAACGATATGTTGGAGAATTCTGCGAGAATTTTACAAAAATTGAGCAATAACTGTTTTTGCAGTTGAATTTAATCAAATTACATTTTTAATAAATTCGAATTTTGCCGCTTTATGTGTTTAATTAATCTAAACTAGCGCCATCTATTCATTTAATTCTATAAAAATTGTTTAGATGGCGCAGATGACGGCTACCAAATTTGGCAGTTCAGATCAAACCATAATCAAGGTGTTGTTTTCTTCCCTTTATTTTTTTTCCGATTAGTTATGAAGATAAAATAGATAAAAATAAATTGATAAGATAAGGTATGTAGTACTGTTATCAATAAAAAATAGTATTCATTCTATAATTGATAGTCTACATTTATTGGTTATAAAAATAAACAAATGAATCAATTGATTGTCATTTGTTATATCAAAGATAACTAGATTTGATTGTTTTTTAATGAATAAATCATCAAAAATTTAATGATTTTACATAATTTCCAGGTCGAATATTGAGAATTTATTTATAATAATTGCCTAATATTTAAATAAAATGAAATAAATGCAGTTAAAGTAACAGATTATTGTAATGTTTATGTGGGTGTCGCTTGCATCATTTCTATAGCCGCCTTGATTTATAAACAAACATTTAGTAATCAGGTCACCCTGTAAAACTACCCTTTTTATTGTTAACAATATTGTTACTATTATTATTATTATTATTATTATTGGAAATGGGTAGCCTGTCCGGTTTATTTCTCGTTTTAATTAGTCATAAGTCTAAAAATAAATTTGAGCATGTTGTGTCATCTAAGATTACTAATATGATTTATTTATTATTTTTTTTAAGTATAATTAATTAAAAACAATCATTTTATTGTTTGTTATCTTGTTTAATTATATCTTTACCAGTTATGGTGAATAGAGAAAGATAGAATTGATTGTCTGCAAAAAGAGAGTTTATTTATTGATCCTGTTTCTGTGGCTTGTCTTTTCTTCTTATAACAGGGTTATTTCAGGTCAAATCACTTTATCAATATTTGAATTTATTAACACTGACACCTCAAATGTTGATAAGACAGGAAATTGAGTAAATGCTTCAGAAAAAAAAATTATAAATAAAAACATCTGTTTTCAGAGTCATGAAGCTAAAAATAACACCATCGTTATCTGCCTTTCTGGCTGTATTTTTGATTATCAATAATGTTGAAGCCCAACCACCACCATCACCCTATATACAGAATCCATGTACATCGAAAGCTACATGCCATGAATGTATACAAACACCAGCATGCGCCTGGTGTTATGATCCTGTAAATATTTGAATTATGGCGTTATTTTTTTTAAATTAATTATCTGTTCTAATTTAAAGAATTTCACATCAAATGCCCGCTGTTTCCAACCATCTTTCCCAACACCAATATCTGAACAATGTCAAGAACAATACATACACAATCCAGATAATATAATGGGAATGATACAAAATGAAGCATTAACAATATCAAGAGGACGTGGTGGTGGTAGTGGTGGTATATATGGTTCTGGTTTTGAAGCTAATATGACTGAACAGGGTAGTTTTAGTGGTAGTTCAAGTTCTGGTGGATTTAGTGGTGGTATGGAAAGTGGTGGTAGTAGTAGTAGTGGTGGTATTACACAAATCCGACCACAACATTTAAATCTTAAACTAAGAGCTAGTAATTTGTTGATTAATTGTTTATTTTTTTTTTGTTTTAATAAAATTGATTCTTTTAGGACAATCTTATAGTATTGAGATGTTTTATACACAAGCTGAAGATTATCCTGTCGATCTTTATTATTTGATGGATTTGAGTAAATCAATGGAGGATGATAAAGAGAAATTATCAAAACTTGGTGATCATTTAGCTGAAACTATGCAAAATATCACAACGAATTTCACATTAGGTTTTGGTAGTTTTGTTGATAAAGTGGTTATGCCTTATGTTAGCACCATACCAGAAAAGTACGTATTACACGGTTTGGGGGGGTGGGGGGAAATATATGAATTTGTTTTTGGATTGGTGTTGTTTTTATTTTTATTATTATTTGTGAATGAAACTAATGTATGGTCGTCGAATCCTTTCGTTCTTTTATTTATTTGATTTTTGTTGGTTCTTTTTGTTTTGTTTTATGTTGTTTTTTTTTTTTATTATATTCATTATTTAGGTTGGTGCATCCATGTACTGGTTGTGTGGCCCCTTATGGATTTCGCAATCATATGACACTCAGCACTAACACGAATCGATTTTCAGTAAGTCAATAATAATAATAATAATGGGACAGATTCATTTTAATTAAAATAACCTTTCATATCCTTTTCTTGTACCATTTTACCCCATAAATATACGCGATATTTCCTTATGTATTGTTGAATTTAGATGATTTTTCTTTGGTAATTTTAGTGTCTATTTGTCTGTCTTCTATGTTTTCTCTCTATTTTTGGATTTGTAAATGTTTCAAATAGAGGCATGTTTCTTGTATGTATGATTGTTTCTTTTGGTAATGTGGAAATTTAGGTGGACGTTTCATATTAGAGGGCACGAATATTTATTAGTTTATTGTATATTATGTAAATTTTTTAAATATAAAAATAAACGTAAACATATCCTTTATATGGTAATAAATATAGAAAATCGTAATGGATATGTTTACGGTTAAGGGAATGCTGCATGTAGGTGTTAGATTTAGTTTATGGTTATAGTCTGATATCGCCGTGTCCCCATTGTGCATCCCCATACGGTTTCAAGAATATGATGCGTTTATCATCCAATACGAGACAATTTTCCGTAAGTTAACGTTGGTTGAAATCAATTTTTTTATTAAAAAACAATAATTACACTTTTCTTATCTGTAATGTTAACTAAAATTTAATGAAATTAATTGGACTAATTTTCAAGATACAGTGGATTTTAATCACTTTACTACCTGTATTTATCGATAACAATAAACGGCTAAGTAGGTGATTGAATAATTACTATGTTGACTCAATTGGCGGTAGTGCTCTAAAAAAATTCTGCTTTTCTTGCGCCAATAAATTACTACGTTTCTGCTCTAATCTAAAGGATTGTTTTATAAAATCTCAACTCAAACGAGAACAAAATTAAACTAAAGAATACAGAACAGGTTGCATAGTAAAATGTTGCCGTGCTGTAGGCTATGATGATCCAGGAACAGTGAATGAGCTCAATTTTTTAACAAAAGACAAAATACATCTGTTTATGTATTTCCTAACAGTTACATAACAGATGTACAGGGTGTCTTATTTTCGATGGTATTTCAGGTAAACTCCTATAACAGTCCAAGAGGCGACCGCAAAAAATGGTTCCAATTTCTGAAAGGATGAAACTTTCAGAAAATGTAGTACTTATGGTGACAATTGTCATTAGCCTACCGGAACCTGATCCGACGGCGGGAAAACCACATTTTCGGTACCCCCATAGAGTTAAAGCTTAAAGTTAGTATCAAATTGTAGGTCCGTAAGAGCTCTTTCCAAATATATAGGGTTGCCTTTCTAAATCTTGATCGAACATATTGACAACCCACTTTGAAATTTTTTTTTCATGTTATTTCACCATAAGTATTATATTTTCTGAAAGTTTCATCCTATCAGAAATATGATTAGATTTCCTATTTTGTTCTAATTTCGAAAATATATGGTTTGCTATAGTTATTTTCAACATCAAAAGTCCTTACAGAAAAGGAAATCCTACAGGTAAAAATGATATAGCTTTATTTGAAATGAACGTAGGGTGCTATGAAACAATTACTATTTCAAGGTGTAAAGCAATCATTGATTTTGCTTATTTTTTTGGATTACGGTTCTTTTTATCGCTGGATCCGCAGGCGAACTATCCAGAAAAGCTTTATAACAAATATTTTTTAGAAATTTTGTGTAAAAAATGCAATAATTATTGCAAAAAATCAAAATTAGTAATCATTTAACAAATCGGAGAAACAATTGTTCCATAGCACTCTACGTTTATTTTGAGTATAGTTTTTTAATTTTTATCTGTAATATCGGATTTTCTTTTAAAATGCTCATATTGTTGAAAATAACTATAGCAAACTATACCGTAAGATTTTCAAGAGTAGGCTCATAGGGAAAAAACTAGCATTAACCAGCCGTACGACTATGAAATAGTGGCCAGAGGTTGTTCCTCTCGATCTCACTTCAACTTATTTGAAAGCCATACGACAAGTTAATGCTTGTGTTTCCCTATGAGCCTACTTTTGAAAATCTCACGGTATATACTTGGAATCACAAAAAAAGAAGCAATTTAATAAGCTAAAAATTACCTATAGTTCCCATTTAAAAAAATACAAGTTTGTGTTGTATCTGAAAAACGGTAAAGCTTACTCTAAAATAGATAAGACAGATAACATCTGCGTTAAAAACTGTATCAGAAGCAATGAGAATTTTTCCAATTTTGCAATTATGCAAGATACAGAGCATCTTCAAAATAATGAAAAAGTCAAAAAACTTTAATAACTCGAAAACAAAAGGACATTGCGAAAATCTAACCACACCATCTGATTACTCACGAAAAAGTAGCTCGAGAATGTGCCATCAGTTATTTTGTCCGATAACTACTTATAGGAGTTTACCTTAAATACCATCGAAAATAAGACACCCTGTACAGCAAAACAATATTTGTATAGTATAGTGATTTTAAAATGATATACAGGTTGAGACAGTTCATCTAGGAACATAGGAGAAACTACAAGAACCGGAACACTTATAGCCTTCATCTGGGTCGAAAAGAGAAAACTTTGTAAAATTACTCACTCACAAGACCTAGATGAAATGTCTCAACCTGTATAAGCGCTTGTAAACTTGGAATAAAATAGAATAATCGAACGAGTACGTAGGTTCTTGAATTGTGAATACTCTTTTCATTCTTTCAAATTTCCACCATGTTCCAGTTGTATTTTAATAACAATAGCCGAAAATTGAATTGTAAATTATGATAACAATAGCCGATTGATTCGTGATTTAAACGACCACATTCCACTGTATTTAGAAAATCAATGATAATAATCTTGAAACATTATTATCCTTTTGTAAATAATTAATGGTTTTGCTTAAATTAAAAACATTCACAATAGTGTCGGCTGTATTAGTTGATCTTGAAGTTCTTTTGTTTCTAATAAATAAAACAAATTGTTGATAAAACTACTAAATTTCGATTTGTTTGCTTATTTTATACATATGTTACTAATCTTCTAAAATGTCTTCCAAATCCCTTTAAATTCCTAAATTTTTTAATACAACTTTAAACTATTCTTAATATTTTTACAACATAAAATTTATGAATTAAATCCATTAGTATATGGTACGTGAAGCTTCAGTATCTGGTAATTTAGATGCACCAGAAGGTGGTTTCGATGCAATCATGCAAGCTGTAGTATGTCGTAGAGAGATTGGTTGGCGTGAAAAAGCACGACGTCTTTTAGTTTTTTCAACAGATGCAGGTTTCCATTATGCTGGTGATGGAAAGGTTTGTTGTTTTCTTTTATCAATTTTTTTCTGATTTATTGTTGACAAAATGCAATTATAGTTAGGTGGTATTGTAAAACCGAATGATGGTCATTGTCATTTAAATTCACGTGGTTATTATACAATGTCAGAGAAACAAGATTATCCAAGTGTTTCACAAATAAATCATTATGTAAAAAAGAATGCAATTAATGTTATATTTGCTGTAACAGCTGATAAAGTTAGTGTTTATAAACAATTACAATCACATATAGAAGGTGCAAGTTATGCAACATTATCAAATGATTCATCAAATATTGTTGAATTAATAAAAGAACAATATGAAGCTATTTCATCAACTGTTGAAATGAAACATAATGCATCTAGTGCTGTTAATATAAAATTTTTTACAAAATGTTTAAATCATGATGGTACACTAATTGAAACAAATAAATGTAGTAATATTAAAGTTGGTAGTTTAGTTAAATTTCGTGTTGATTTAGAAGTTATTAAATGTCCAAAAAATCGTAATGATTGGAAACAAAAAATACAAATCTATCCAGTTGGTATAAATGAAAGTTTAATTATTGATTTAGAAATGTTATGTGATTGTCCATGTGAACATTCTGGTAATGAACATTATGTTGAAAATGCTATACAATGTCGTTATAATGGTACATATAAATGTGGTGTATGTGAATGTAATAAAGGACGTTTTGGCAAATTTTGCGAATGTGATGATAATAAACCAACAAATACCGATATCACTGTTAATTGTATATCACCATTGAATCATTTAGAATGTTCAGGACGTGGTAGTTGTATCTGTGGTCGGTGTACATGCGATACACGTCTCCACACTAACGAAGTAATTCTCTCTCTCTCTCTCTCTATTATATTAAAATAGGAGTATTTTTATTGAATTTCATTTGATTGTAGACAATTTTCGGCGATTATTGCGAATGTGATAATTTCTCATGTGAACGTCATTTAGGTGAATTATGTAGTGGTCATGGTATTTGTAATTGTGGTGTATGTACATGTCATGAAGGTTGGAGTGGTTCAAATTGTGGTTGTCGTAATTCAACTGAATCATGTTATCCACCTGGTAGTGATCATTCACAAGTTTGTTCAGGTAATGGGGTATGTGAATGTGGTAAATGTGTTTGTAATACCACTGAAGAAGGACGATATACTGGAAAATTCTGTGAACAATGTCCAGTAATTTTAATTAAAATTATATTGTTACAAATTAATAAATTGATTTTATTATAGACATGTCCAGATCTTTGTGAACAATTTAAAGATTGCGTCCAATGTCAACAATATCACACTGGTGATTTATCTGATAAAGAATGTGCATCGATTTGTAAATTTACACCAATTCCAGCTAAAGTTATAGAAGGTAATTTGATTATCTTTCAATTTTTTGTATATTAAAACTGTATTTATTTAGTTAACGAAACTAGAAATGAACATTTCTGCCATTATTACGATAAAGATGAATGTCGTTTCTCTTATGTTTATTATTATAATGAAAATAATACGTTTAGTGTACGTGCTGAAGAGGAACGCAGATGTCCACCGAAAGTCTTCTTATTAGGTATCATATTAGGTGTGATTGCTGCTGTTGTTCTACTAGGTCTTGCCATATTATTATTGTGGAAATTATTGACAACGATTCATGATCGTCGTGAATTTGCTAAATTTGAAAAAGAACGATTAAAAGCTAAATGGGATACGGTTTGTTGTTTGTTTTCTCAATTATTAACTTTTCTTCTAATTTTGTTTGATTTTGTGTGTTAATAGGGTGAAAATCCTATTTATAAACAAGCAACATCTACATTCAAAAATCCAACTTATGCAGGTAAAGGATAAGATCCATAAAATCCGGAATATGTAAATAAAAAAGAAGTAAAGAACTGCCATATTTTTTAAAAATGTTTTTTTAGTCAGCGATTGATTGGTGTCGTTTTTTTTTGTGTTTGTTAATTTTATTAACTCGAAATTGTTGTACTTAAGTTATAAGTGTGTGCCTTTTATTACTATAAAATTTAGCCTTAATTGAGACGATAACATTTTAATACTGATATAATCGAATCTCTGCCATTTTACGTCTAAATTCTAGGATTTAGAATAGATTTGTATATTTTAAAATTGTATATTAACTCTTCAAAACATTGTTATCAAGAATAATCGGACTATATAGTTGACTAGATCTGGCTTATATTTAATAATTAATTAATTAATTGTAGAGAATAACAATAAAGTTAAATTATTATTAAAATTATAAAGCGTTAACTAGAACAGAGCCTAATAGCGAACATGCTCCTAAAGATATCACCATACAAACTACAATCAATATCATCGAACAAGCCTTATCTTCTTGTACTGTAATCCTAAAAATACAATTTTGATTACTTAAGAGTTGGAAAATTGCATAAAACTTACGCTGGTATCTTTAGTACGCATAAATTGACTAGAAAACCATTAGAAAATGCAAGAATTATAATGAAAATGATGTAAGCAACATCACCGAATGCTACACTCAAATGATGGCGGGGTTGTGCATTACAAAACAACAAAATCGGTATGAAACTAATCCGTAGAAGACTTGTTACAAATACAATAATACCATTTGAAGGTTTTTGTAGTTTACCAGCAATCTCACGACCAATCCAATCGAAAATGTTGTATGAAAGAAATGTGGTAACTGGTACAAAGAAAGAATCTGTAATTATTTTGTAAAATTAAGAAATTCATTCAAATATGACGATAATCAATGGTTACCATTCCATTTATTCCCATTTCCTTTATTTGTCGATTGAACTAATGATGTTACAGCCGGATGTAACATAACTGAACATCCCAATACAATAATCATCGATAATAAATAATATTTGATTTTATTTAAAACACGCATAAAATCATCTTTTGTTATTTTGGGTCGTTGAATATTGTCTGTTGGTTTTGTTAAATGATAATAGAAAAATTCCGATTTATATAATGTTGATATAAGATAAATTAATGTGAAGAATACAAAAAACATGCCAACTAAAAAATAAACTAAACCATCAATCTGTGAAGTGGCCCCAATACTTAACGAAAAGATCTCAACTAAAGCTGCAAATATTCCACAAATCGATTGTCCGGCCAAAAGTGCTGAAATATAATGATCCGGAAATTTTGAAAGTAATTGAAATAATGATACCAAAAATACAGAACCACTGGCTGCTAATAAAGCGCCTGTTATCAGTGTTATCACAAAAAATCCAGTTTGCCCTTTAAATTATTCATAATTATATTAAAAACAATCAAATTACATAACAACAACATACATGAATCTGTATTGGCTTGCACGAAGATTACTGTAATTCCAAATAGAAGTAATGTTACACTTAAAGCTCCAATTAGTCGTTTTATAATGCTGATCCTTTTACTTATAACAATTGTAATTATAAGGAATACCACATTACTGATACTGGCGACAATATTGTAAGTTGACGTGAATTGTGCTTGAAGTGTTGTCCTGTTTTCATTTGTGTAATTTTCAGCATTTGGATCGCGAAATTTGTACATCCAATACTGGAATTTTTCGATTAGATTACAAATATTTCAAAACAAAAATATAAGGGATTGTCGTACATCATTGGCTGTTGTAAAGAAATTAGCTGGCAGTGCCGTTAAAGTACCCAGTGCATAAAATAATATATAACTCATGTAATATTTGTCTTTAATAGAATTAGGTGTCTCTCGATTTTCATCCAGCATTCGATGTCGTGGTTCTGTAACTTTTTTTAATGAAATTGATGCTAATTCAGTTCAATAATTTTTGTAATATTTACCTGCATTGTCATCAATATTTTCCATTTCTCTAATCATTTTCTCGGAATATTAGACAGAGTTTACAGGTGTAACTATATAAATCTTATGGTTTAAATTTTGATAACCGATTTTGTACTATTTAATCGTACTGATAAGAATATTTGGAATTTTGATATAACAACATGAGTCATATTTATTATTTTGTATTTATTGTTGTCTAATGATTAGAAAAATTCACGTTTTTCTTTTAAATTAGCTACTAATTTCTCGATTCTTTAATTGTGTTTTGTAGTCGTAAACAATATTTTGACGCTTTTTAAGTAGTCTACTGTAGTGGATCATTTCATTACAGTCTGGAATCTTTTTATTTGAAAATTACATCAACTAGGAGGACCATACCAGAGAATACTTGAAATGTATAGTGATAAAGACACATTAATCATCTGTATTATCGTTATTAAAGCTAGAAAAAACAGTAGATTCCGCTTATTACGTTCAGTTTGCGACATCAGCTTTTAGATAACAATAAGCGAAGGTTTTTCAAGAGATTTGTTTATGGCGCCATATGTCAAAATACCGAAAATCAACTGCAAGTAGTTGGAAAAAGGAGTGATTGAATTATTGTTACCAAAAATGAAGAACATGTATCAGGACTAGAGGTCTATCTGGAACAAAAATACACAGGTTGAGAACTAGGTCACCGTGGAGACACGACGCCCACATCATCGGCTCGTGCGTTATAGATAGTCAGATAGAACGACGTGTGAACTCTATTGGCTAATGTGAAACCGTCTCCGACTAACCGGACATCGGCAAAAGTCGGACATGTTACCCAGCCTGTGTGTTTTTGATTCAGAAAGAGCTCTAGTAAAAATTATAAAGTGGAAACTCCCAATTCTGATGATTCTTGGTAAATAGATAGAGAAATTCATTCTAACGGACGAGAATTGTGCCGTACAGGAAAAAAATGGGGTTGAAGTTCACCCTACAAACTCAGTTTTTTTTTCAAATATGTCCTCCAAATAATTTAAACACTAAATAGTGGAGGCTATAAGCAAATATATGTAATGTTTTTTTACCCCCTTCACCCCTTTAGCTAAAGTTTATACACCTGGAAGTTTTTGTACGTGTTTTTTGAAATTGTCACATTTTTGATAACAGTAGCCGATTGATTGTAATAACCGGAATGCGTTGTGTATTAAAAAAAATATCTCATAAGTTACCGCTATTCTGATAATGTAATGATTCAATTAACTTCTTATTCTAACTGGATTTTCTTATAAATTGCCTATAATTATCAGTTGTTGTAATGGAAGAGTTATTCTGTTGATGTAGTTGATTTAACATAAGGATAAATATATAATTATCGATTTCCGTATTATTGTTGATGTAAATAATGTTAAACGTTCTTCCTTATAGATCAACAAATTTATAGTTTTACGAATAAAATCGACATTCTGATACTTGATACTTATCTCATTTATTTAATGAATACATAAAATATCCATTAGTGCATTAATAGAACGCCAAAAAAAAAACATGGGAAAACAGACATAAGGATAAAAAAGAATGGGAAAAAATGGTCCGGATTTTTTATGTACACAGTTCTAATAATATTAGAGTTCCTCATCAGACGCGGACTTACAATTACCCCCTAAGAAAAAAGAACAAATCATGCCTCTTTAAGGTCGGGTTTCCACTGTGGACAACAAAACTTGTTCGACTTTTATCACCCAGCAGGAAATTGGACTAATAAGAGGGTTCGTTTTTTCGGAATTTAATTTTGTACATTTTTTTGATTTAAATAAAAAACGAACACTTATTAGGAAGGAAGGGTACAATTTTTTACAATCGAATACTTATTGTTAGTGAAACTCAAGATTATGCGGTAGTGCCCCTCAAAAAGTTTTAACCCAAGTCCGCCCCTGTTCCTCATTGATTCGATGACTGTGCTTCGTCAATTATTGGGGGTGAAACGGTCACATAAACAGTTTTTTCAAATATCTCAAAAATGGTTAACTGTTCGATAAAAAGCACTCGGAAGGAATTTGTAGCAAAACTGGTATGAATGGGTTTTTTTCATATCGCTGACCGTTCACGTGATAATAAAACAAAAAGCGCCTGGTACTCCTCGACCGCTTGGGTGGTGTGGAAGAGTGCACCATTTGAAGCGCTGTCTCGTCAACGATCACTCCAATGAACAAAAAAACATTTACACTTTTACGCAATTTTCTCGAAGTTAACATATTTTGAGAAACACTGATCCCTTGATTTGCACGGTTTTATAATAAAAACAATTTTGGCTCATTTGCATTATACCATTTACATATATTGAAAGTTCGATCAAAATTACCTAATGCAGCCTTTTCAATAACCCCAATCGCAAATGTCAGTCATTTGTTTTACATGGTTTCGGTTTACACGATTTGTTCAGGCGCGTATCTCTCGTGTAAATCAAGGGATAGGCATATTTGAAAAAACAACTTTCTCTAATCCAGCAATTGACAAAGCAAGTCATCTGTTCCATGAGGAACCCAACCCCAATACCACCACAGATCGGATTTTTTACGCGGTGAAAGCGTGGCGTACAGAAAAAACCGCCTATCCTATGTTTACTAAAACGTGTTAAAAAAACACCGTGTAATAGTAAAAAACACCGCATAGACTGGGTGTAAGTCGAAAGTACACCATAATTAAGTCGGATTTTGCGTAATTAATTAAAAACTCCACTAATTATAGTTAGACTTTTTATTCAGAGGTATCATTTTTTTTATAAACGGAATCTTTGACTAAAGTTTACAACACAAATATTAAAAAAAAAAAGTAAATTTAAAAATTAATTTATTCTATTGACCACATATAAATAGGCTTAAAATTGATGAACATCTCAATATGTAGTCAAATTATCTGTAATTCCTCGTTCTCTCTCAAGATCAACAGGAGAAAATTGAAAATTACATTTAATTATGGAAAAGAAAAAAACTATAAAAAAAAATATAGGAAAACAAAAGAATTTTCATCTAATGTATAGCAATTAGACCAGATTCCAATAATTTCTGTATCTTGGCAGCAATATCTGGATTCTTTAAATGATCTTGTAATGCTTTTGGATCATTTTGCATTTGTTCCAATATCATACGCATAGCTGGATCTCTTAATATTGATTGTACTTCTGGATCAGCCATTGCACGTTGTCTTACTTTTTCTGGATCACCTGAACTATTAGCATTTTCTATACTACATGCTCTATAACCTTGTATAGCTTCAGCATTATTCGGATCAATTTCTAATGCTTTATGGAATGCTGTAATTGCTTTACTTGGTTGTTGCATACCCTGTAAAATATGCCCTTTTCGTATCCAACCTTTAATGAATTTCGGATCTAATTCAACGCATTTGTCACAGTCTTTCAAACCAAGATCGAAAGCTGCTAATTTTGTATAACAAGCAGCACGATTACTGTACAATTTTGCATCATCTGGATTACGTTTGATGGCTTCTGTGTAATGTTTGACGGCAGTGGCGTAGTCACCTTTCTTAAATAATTCATTACCTGTATCCATAAAAAGATTTATTAATTAGTCGGATTTAAATGGTAGACGAAAACTTACCGATCTCCTTTTCTTTTTCAGCCAATTCCGGATTAACGTAAGCCTTGCGTTCTTCTTCTTTGATAATTTTCTCCAAATCGGATAATAACGTTTTAATTTCTGGTGTTCGATGTTCAGACATTGATTTCTCATAAGCCACTTTAGCATTATGGTAATCTTTCAATTTTTTATAAGCATTTCCTATACGTAGAAATGATTTTGCAATTAATTTGAAATCAGCACGATTCTCACGACCAATTTCAATTGCCTTCTCACATTCTTTAATACATTTTTCATAGTCTTTTTGTTCGAAATAAACAGCAGCTAAATTATTATAAAATGTGATATCAGTAGGATCATGTTCGATGGCTTTATGATAATGTTCGATGGCTTTCTCGAAATTCTTCTTTTTATAGAAATCATTACCCTGTTCTTTTTCAATTTTAGCCAAACGTTTATTTTCTGGTAAATTCGGTTCGGGTTCTTTGTTCGTTTCAGGTTTTGGTTCCGGTTTTTTCGGTGGTGGTGTATATGGTGGTTCAGTTTCCATTGGTTCCTCATTCGGATCAATACCAATCAGTACACTTAATGTTGTTAGAATTTTCGGATCTTGTAATTTCTGTCCTAATAAACTTGGATTCGCTTGTAATTGTTGTAATGTGGCTAAATATGATGGATCATCCAATAATTGTTTTGTACGTGGATCATTGCGTAATTTATCGAATAAATCGGGACGATTGAATGGATTTGGGAAAGCGTTATTTTTCGCATTCATTCTTTGTGCTTGTACCTCTTTTAAACCGTCTTTTAATTGGACATTATTCGGATCAATTTGTAAACCTTTCTCATATGTTGCAATAGCCTCATCTAAACGTCCCAGATATGCTAGTGCTGTACCTTTACGTGAATAACCTTTCGACCAATCCGGTTTCAATTCAACCGTCTTTTCGGCATCTTTTAATGCTAAATCGTATTTGTTTGCTTTTGCATAGGCTGCACTACGATTCGAATATAACACGTGGTTTTTGTTATCCAAATTGATTGCTTCTGTGTACGATTTGATTGCTTCTTCGAAATTATTTGCAGCTAGTGCAGCATTTCCTTTATCTTTCAACACAGATACCTGGATATATATAATCAAAGGAAAATCGATCAAATTTAATTAAAAACGTAATTAATCGATGATTTCTACTGTACCTGATCCATTATTTACCGGCACTTTTTACAGAAAAACGAGACTTTACAATTCACAAATTGTAAATCGAATCCTTTTCCTTCGAGAAACTTCTGTTGAACCCCACCACACTGCTGTCAAAATGCGTCTGTCAAATTAACGTCAATTTCTATGATTGCGCTAAATGGAAATTTGTCGCCTTTTAAAACGAAAAACTGGGAGGAAATCAACAAATTTTCCCGAAATTACCAATCAACAAACGTGCGATTTATTTTTAATTCTACCGTATTTATTTTTGGAAAACGCAACACAACAACGCCATCTATACGCGTATCCGGATACCAATCGAATTAGGTGGGAAATTCAAAAATTACCAAATTTAAATTATATAAATGTCCGTTTATTTAAAATCATATAAAACATTTAACAGATATTAATAAAATCCGAAGATAAGAAGGAAAAAAAATAAACGATTACAATTAATATTGCAACTTACTCTATAAAAGCAACAAGACATGGCAATAATCACTAATCCCATTGCAATATATATCCACATACACACTAAACAATGTGTAGCATTTTCTTAACTTTCAACTAATCAAACAAAACTAAACCAATAAATTTATAGAAAGAAAAATCACTACGAATATTTACAATAAAAAGAACGAAATATTGCAAAAACAATTCAGTAAATATTTAGTAATCTTCAAAAAAATAATAATAAAGAAAAACATTGCCTAACATACAAAACGTTCATTAAAATTTGTACGATTTCACTACATTTAATTTCAATAATATCTTTATTTTTTTGGAACAAACATTTTGCAATAGTTAATTTATCAATATTATTAATATTTATTATAAAAAGGCTGTCCCAATATTATTTTTAGTCTTTGTTGTTTTTTTTTTGTTTTTTTTTTATAAATAGGAAAAGCCAACAAACTGGTCTCCAAAAATATACAACAACCACCACATGCACAAAAACATTTCTCGCAAAATAATAAACAAATTACCACTTCGGTAATATTTTCAAAAAAACAAAACAATTACTACCGAAGTAATGTATATTTCTATATAATTATTTTTTTTGTATATAATTAAGGCATCGGAACAGCCATGGCCACAATATTATAATTAATTAAACAAAACTGCACCAAATCTGTAACAAAAAAAAATCAATCATTATTTGAAATATCAACAAAATTAAATCAATAAGAAATAGAATAATTAATACCACCTGTAGAGATATTGATGTGTTTTTAAACGTGTAACGGTGAAAAATTACCTGTATTTATCAATATAGATTTCTTGAACATTACGGTAACAACTTCTTGTTTATTATTACATAATTTATACATACAGGAAATTGTTCGATTTATACAATAAAAATTTTTTAGAAAAAATATGGTATACCAATATGGATAATTATTTTAAATAATACAGTTAGAGTTGAATATACGGGCAATTCTGGTTCATATTGGCGCCATAAGGGTTACAATCTGTATCATAATTTGTTTTTTCTATTTTGCGTCTATAATAGCGGTATTTCGACACTGGCTAGTGTGTCGAAATGGAG